>WTSP01028018.1:16707-37062 GCA_025331215.1 Actenoides lindsayi | reverse complement strand
GAACCCCCTCCAGGGATCACGGGGACCCCCCCCCTGCCCAGGGCAGCCTGGCACAGCCCTGTACAACCCTGCAGGGATGGGGGGGGGGAAGAAATTGTTCCTCTTGTCCAACCTAAACCTCCCCCAGGGCAATCTGAGGCCAGTTCCTCTTGTCCTGTCCCTTGTTCCTTGGGAGACGAGCCCAACCCCACATGGCTCCAACCTCCTTTCAGGGAGTTGTGGAGAGCAAGAAGGTCTCCCCTGAGCCTCTTTTGCTCCAGGCCGAAGTTGAAGGCTATTTCCTCCTTGTGTCCCTTTTGCTACTTAGATATTTGAAAATAATTTAACAGCAATTTAAAAATAAGAGTTCAGGTACTTTGCTTTGGCAGTACGTTGAGCTAGTTGAGAGTTAAAATTCTCTTCCATATCCTTTTACAGGCACTCCTAGATCAGTGCCAGAAGATGGAAATGGATTTAAGCTCGCTGAGGGATGTGCTAGATGCAGAGAGACGAGAGTCTCAGGGTCTCAGAGAGAAGATGGAACTGGAAGTAGCTGAGAGGAAGCTGTCCTCCCATCGCTTGCAGGAGGAGGTGCAGTGTCTCTCGGAACAGCTGGAAGAGGCAAGAAGAGCACGAGCCGAATTAGAGGTGAAGTATAAAGACCTGGAGCAGGAACAAAGGCTGGAGGTGGAAGAGAAAAACCTGCAGATCAGTTGTCTTAAGGTGGCTGAGCAAGAGCTGCAATCCAGCCATGCTGCCCTTGTAGCTGAAAATGATCAGCTGAAACAGGATGTTGACCGGCTGTTGGTGTTGTCTGCTGAAAACAGCGCTACAATACAGAAACTACAGGGTGAGCAAGCGCAGCAGCTCGGTGAAGCAGGTTCTCAAGAGCCTAAGGATCATTGGGTTGCCTTCTGTTGGGTTTGTTTTTATAAAAGCTCGTAAGAAAGTCTTAGTATAATGATTGCTAATTGAACAGGAACATAGGAGTGGTTGTACTGTATCAAACTGTAGGTCTCTAGTGCAATCCCACCTCTTTGTCTTTGGCAGCGACCAAAGACAGTGCAAGAGGAGGAGCATAAGAGTAAGGCAGCATGCATGGTGCTTTCCCTGTGTACTGTCCCAGCCTATAATCTTTTCAGGCTTACGGATTTCTTTAGCCACATGTTTTGTTGGGTTTTTTTTAATTTTAGTAATTTTTTTTTCCCATCAACTTATATAAATACTTTTCGTATGCTATTGTGCATACATGTAAACTGGATATAGTTCAGAAAAAAAGGAAGGGCACACCTGAACTCCCTCTTTTTGCCTTCCATTAGATGAACTTGTGCAGAAATCTGAAGAATTTCTCTGCAGTCAGAATGAGCTGAAGTCCCAGTCAGCAGTGCAGGTCTCTGAATTGAATAATCAGGTATGGTTTTCACATGAGTCTCCTCATTTATTTATTTTTCTTTTCCCCATATGTTGAGCAACGGAAACTGAATTAAACACTTGGAATTCCTGTTTTATGATGTATTGCTGGAGAAAGGATCGTACGGGTTCTCTCAGCAGGTGGGCAAACACGTTACATCTGTGGAATTCTGGGAAGAAATAGGAGTCAATCTGAGTAATTTGAAAGTTGCCAATTGATTTATTTTAAAGGTTAACTGAAAGATCAAAGTCTAATGTGTATGTATAAACTGTACTGAAATTTATCTTTATTCCCTCCATCCTATGTTTAAACAGGATGAAACAGCTTCCCAGGAAAAAAAAATACATCAGGATGATCAGAATGGGACTTTACTCCCATCCACAGAAAACTTGGAGAGACAGAAGACTGAAGGTGATATGATTATTTTGCCTATCTCAATATTCCTAAAATAGTTAAGACTTATTCTTGCCTATTTTTTAGATAATAAACATGTCCATGGTTAGTGGTTCATTACACTTTCATTGTCAAGATCTTAAAGAATACTATATAATTCTTTCCAGTGGTTAAAGTAGAATTTAATTCTAAAGGGAGAAGGAGCTGTTTGATTCTCAGACAATGAACAGACTGACAGAAACAAGTAAACAAACTACCTGGAATTATTAAAAAGCCTGGGCTGTGTGTCACAGGCCCACGTGCAGTGTCGTCTTGTGATGTGAAGCGATGGTTGGTGTTCTGGCCATTAGAAAGTGGGTGGAACTTTGTTACCTGGATGGTTCACATGCTTCATGTTCCTGCATGTATGATCTGTGGTGATAGATACGGAGAACATGGAGAAGACATGGAAAAGCTGGGATGAAAGTAAGGATGGCAATACTGTGTGATTGCAGGCTTTTCCAGAAAAGGGTGCAGAGGTTTGCTTCATTGTCATAGGGCATGTTAAGTTCAAAGAATACTTTTGGTTTGGGCTTTTTCTTCCATTAATGTCAGTTATACCTGAGGATGGTGGAATAAACTTGTAGGAAGAAAATGCTGTTGAAAGATTACAGTGTGGTGTGAATTGATAAAAGAAAGCCATTATCACAGAAAACAGACAGACTGCTTTCCAGATGTTGAATACACAGAAACAATCTGAGCCTCCTCAAAACACATAATACTTTTCACTTGGTAAATATAATTTTGTATAGTCAATTGTATATAGAAAAGAGTCTAAGAGGCACAAAAGAAAATCTTATACCACATGTTAATGTTATGTCCGCTCTGCATGCTCAGAATTGGGAAGTTCCAAAATTCTTATCCCTAAGAGAACTGTTTTACTTGGTCTTGAATTTTATTGTGCATATATATTAACATACATTTCATATTGCCATTGATAGTTACGTGTTCATAAAAATGGGGCCTGATTTTTTAATGCTTCTAAATTGATACTTCTGGAGAAGAAAGACATATCTTGTATAAATTGTTTTGATGTCTCTTGCTAAAAGGTGAGGTACCATCTCCCACAGAACTAGCTGGAACTGTGGTGAATAACTCTGTGATTCTGTGATTCACGTTGGAAGGGACGGAAGGCAGCTTTTAATCCAGCTTCCTCCTATAAGCAGGATCAACTGTGAGATCAGACCGGATTGCTCAAGCCTTTATCCAGTCGGGTCTTGAAAGCCTCCAACAGTGCTGACCGCACAACCCCCCTGGGCAGCCTCTTATGAAACTTTACTGTCCTCATGGCAAAAAAGGTCTTCATTACATCCAGTGGGAACCTGTTTTGTTCCAGTATGTGTGTTTTGTCTTCTGTCCTCCTACCTTTCCCCACTGTAAAAAGCCTGTCTCTGTCTTTTCAGTAACTTCTTCACAGGTGTTGGAGGGCTGTTTTTTAGGTCTCCCCAGAGTCTTCTGTTTTCCACAGTAAAAAATCCATGTTCTCTCATCCCCTACTTACAGGGGAAGTACTCCAGCACTGTGACCATCTCGGTGGTGGTCTGCTGAACTTGCTTCAGTTTATCAATGCTTTTTCCTATACTGAGGTCCAAAACTGAATGCAGTACTTGAATGCAGTCTAATGAGTGCCCAGTAGAAGGGGATAATATCGCTGATGGATCTGCTGGCTAGGCTGATGTTCATGCTGTCCAGGATGCTGTTGACCTTGTTTGCTTCCAGGCATGTTTGCTGGCTGATGTTTGGCCTCCTGTCTAGCAGATCCTCTTTGTCCTTTCTTGCAGAGCTGGTCCCCAGCCTGCAATCCCAGGGGCAGGGCTTTACGTTTTCCTTGTTGAATTTCATGAAGTTCCTGCTGGTCCCATTCTTCTAGCCTGTCTAGCTTGCAGTAGATGGCAGCCCTGCCAGCGAGGCTGTCAGCTGTTTCCCTCCAGAATGTCGTGCTCCCCAAACTTGAGTGTTAACTCTACCACCTCTGGGTCACAGATAAAGCTCTTCAACAGGAGAGGTCATAGATAAACCTCTGTGATGTTCCACTTGTTACTAGACTCCAGATAGAGTATGACCTATTCTCTGAGCCTGATCATCCAACCAGTTTTTTATGCATTGAGTTGTCCTTTGGTCCAGAACATCATTTCTTGTTTTCAATAAAAAAAATACAGTGTGAGATGCTGGCAGAAACCTTGCTAAAGTCAAGATAAATGCTACCTGTTCCTCTTTCCTCATCCACAAATGCATAAAAGGCCATTGGGTGGTCCAAATATGATTTAACTTGGGAAAATTCATGCTGACTGTTTGAGTCACTGCCTCCTCTTCCATGTGCCTGCTAGTGTGCTGCAAGAGGACTCGCTTTGTGATTTCTGGAGGGACTGAAGTGAGGCATACTGGCTTGTCATTTACCGTGTCATCTTTTTTGACTTTTTTTGAAGATGGATACACCATCTATCTTTCTCCAGTCACAGTGACCTTCCCACAGTTTCCATAACCTTTCAGTGATACTGTTCTTGCAAGGGTGCTGGCCAGCTCTCTCAGGACCCTTGAATGCAAGACAAACCCATCTGTTCTCATAAATTTGTATCGCTTAGTTTCTCACAAATAGTCCTCAACTTGATCCTCAAGATGGAGGCTTGGAAAACTTTGTTGGTGAAGACAAAGAAGGTACAGAGTATCTTAGTGTTACCTGTGTGTCACTAAATCATCAGCCTCCTTCAGTGACAGTCCCACATATCCCTCATTCAGCCTTTTACTACTAATGTAAAGGCAGAAGCTCTTCTTGTTGCCCTTGACATCCCTTGCAAGTCTCAACTCCAGTAATTTTTGGCTTTTTCCACACTGTCCTTAAATGTTTCTGCATTCTGGCTTTACAGCCTGTCCCTGGTTTTGTCTCCTATGTAAATACTACCTTGCCTCAGAGCTCTGTCTTGAGTTCCCTGTTCACTCAAGCCAGTTTCCTGATAAGTTGTCTTATTTTCCTGAGTGTTGAGATCAAGCATCCTTGCGCCTGGAAGGTGATATCTTTTACAAACCTGACAGCTTTCCTGAGTTCCTTTGCCCTTCAGAGCTGTCTGCTATGGGATCCCACCTACTAGTTCCCTAAATAAGGTGAAGTCTGGTCTCCTGAAGTCTAGGATATGTACCCCTGTTACTGTCCTCCCTCACACTGTTCAAGGTCTTGAACTGCTCTATTTCACGGTCACAACGGCCAAGGCTGCCACTGGCCTCCAACTTTGTGCTGCTGATCACCACCCTCTTGGCTGGCCGTTCAGCCAGTTCTTAATCCACCTCAGTGTCTGCTCATCCTGCCCATACATCTACAGCTTCCCTGTGAGGCTCTTACAGGAGAGAGTGAAGAGCCTCACTGAAGGCCTTGATGACATCCACTGCTCTCCCACATCTACCAGGCCGGTCATTTCATCATACACTGTGAGATACCTATGATAAATGGTGTTTATATGCCAGTTTACAGAAATGGAAGTGTAAAAATATCCTGAGGAGTTCCTGTACCAGTCTTGACTTGGACCATCGCTATTGAGTGTTTTCTTCTCTAGTTTTAACAATGTATCATTTCATTCTTATCAAAATGAAAATTTAGATAAAATTTGCTACAATAATTCATTCTTTGTCCTCTGTAAAAATATTTCTTAGAGCTTGAAACTCTATCAGCTGTCCTTTAACTTTAGTCTGTGTAGCAACAATTGTTCTTTTCTAAAAGGTGCCTAAAAGAGCATGTTGTTTTGGTGGTTTGCCTCTTAGAAAAAGGAAAAAAAAACCAAAGAAAAGCAAAAAACAACAACAAAAAAATCCAGTGACTGTGTTATATATATCTATCTATATCTCTACTGCATAAGTATTATATATATCTGTCTCCACTACATAAGTGTTACTAACCCATGTGCCATGTACTCTAAAGTTCCTGGAAGAATATCCTTTTACTCTCTAAATCAGTTTTAATTTTCAAATAAACTATTTGTTTGAATGTTTCAGAAATACGACACTTGCAACTCGTTGTCCAGGAGACTCAGCAGGAAGCTGTGGTGGTCACAGAAAATGCAGAGCAGGTAATGATTAAGCAGCTGAAATAAGCTAAGACTAAAATAGGTCAAGGTCTGGCCTTAAATAGCTAAGCTGTTATGGCCTTTTTTAGCAATCCTCTTTGGGAGGTTATTATTAACTGGGTTAATGATGAAAGACAGAAATAGCTTCCAAATACTGCTTGTGCTGGGCTCTGTATTTCCCTTTGCTAGCTGTGTGGAATTCTTGTGTCCTTCATCCACCGACTGGGTGGATGTCGTGCTATTTTCTGCCTCTTGTGAGTTAGTCCTTCAGCAAAACCACAGCCTGAACTGTGACAGCAAGTCTCAGGGAACACAGTCTGAAGGCTCAGTTGCTGTTATAGGGTGCCCTTCAAACCACCCCTGTCCATTCCCACTGACCTGATGGACTGACTGGAGGAAGCTGAGTTCTCTTTGTTAAGCGGGAGACAAGCGGACTCTCTCCTTGTCCTCTTCCACTGTGAACAGCCGCAGGTACAACTGCAGTCAGTCTGTTGGGGAGAAGAGTGCAGGATTAGATACCTGCTGCTTTTCTTGATGCTAGGTCAGCAAGATGATGGAGATCACTGCCTCTGCAGTAAGAATTTGTTGTAGAATGGTTTGTTAGCTTAGAGCAAGGTCTGGGCTGTTTCCAGATGGCTTCGCTCTGTTCCAGCATGCCAGCAGGGGAAGAGGATGATGCTGTTTCATCTAATACATTCCTCTCCAACAGAGCTTGAAAATATTTGGGCAAAAGTTGACACCTGGGACTCAAGTTGGGATTGGAGAAGGCATCCTGCTTGACTTCAGTCCCCTACATTCCAACTGCCTGCAGTCGAGGTGTAAGCTAGTGGGTCAGCAGGTACATACACACACGGCCTTTTCAAGGGCAGATATAAGCCTTTGAGCTGTTTTCTAGAGCCCCTTACAGACAGTGGAGATATCAGGCTCTTTAGCATATGATTTACCTGGACCAAGGGGATGCTGAAAATGGGTCAATGAATCCAACCCTGGAGTTATCCATTTCAATATCTTAATTACACAAAGAGCCTAGCTAAACAGCTGGCTTGTATTTACACTCAGTCAGCTCTATCCTGCCATTTGTGCACCCGGCCCATGACTTCAGGCCATGATATGTGTGAATCCAGACCCAGTTCAGGGGTTGGGGTCCTGCACACAAGTTGTTTGGATGGATGCCATGCATCCGTGTCAGTGCTTGGAGCTTGCAAAGGCACGGTGCTCTAGAACCTGGGGCTGGAGATCGTTTCCTGTTAGTGCCTGTACTTGCATTCTAAGTAGTTACAGCAAATGTTCATTCTGAACACTTCCATTTACTTTTCAGTCTTTCCATTGTTGGGTTGTTTTTTTTTAACTTGCTTTTTTGGAGGGAGAGAGGGAGAGGGAAGACACTTTACTTAGTTCTTACTCGTAGTCACTTTGTACTCTAATTCAAACCTTTTCCCACAGAAGTAGTACTAATGGTGCCAGTTGTTTGTTGTGGTGAGAGACAACGTGCGTTGGGAACTGGCCAGAAATACTGCCATTCGTTTTAGGTGCATGTTAACTTTTAAGTGAACTTTTCAGAATACAGAAATTAGCAGATGAACTCTTAGTTCTTCTATGGATGTCAACAGCAAGCTAACCAATTTCCTGGGTTTTATTCAGCATCTTTATGGGGGCAAAAAGAGTTTGTGTCTGTGAAATAGCAAAATCTTCTCTCGCTTTCTTGTATGTTCCATCTTCTTCAACAGTTGAGTTCTGTCCTGACCAGAGAAGTGGGAGACATATAGCAGATTGGTGTGGGATGGTTGGTTTGTCTGAGCCTAGTTTAACTTTCCTGGGAAGACTGCAGGTTCTTTATCTGCTGGAGTAGTGAGGCGTACAGTGACAAACATGTGACTTTTCACTTTCTCTGCTTGGGTGGTTCAGTGAGAGGTTATGAATCTGTAGCTTCAAGCAGCAAAGATGGGAGAGGTAGGAAGGAACTTACTAGAATCGTTGCATTAATTGATATCTTAATCTGCTGCTATATGTCTTAGTCTCTTGCTTAACGTCAAAACCAATCTACCTTTTTTAGAATTTATTTTCATTAAGCATCAGCGTTGCATCTAAACTTGGAGCTGTTAGTTTTTACTTAAAGCTTGGCAGAGCAGCAGGCAGCCAAGATAGCTGTTTTCTGATGCAAAGATGATGGTTCAAAACTAAGTATTTTTTCTTCAACTAACAGAATAAGAATGTTGGAGCTGAGATGAAATTGCAAGACCTGCAGACTCTGGAAGCTCCAGCCTGTTATGTAGACTGCTCTTCTACAGGTGAGGACACAGAATAAGGCAAATAACAAGAAAACTCTGGAAAATTGAAAAGGTCCAGGGACAAATCTGAAGTGATTTAGAAAAAGGAGCTTTGAGATCTAAAGAAGGACAGGAGATAGAAAAGATGCTCATGATGTACAAGAGAACATTCTAATGTGCGATGGATAGGATGTATCCTAGGGTAAGAAAGAAATGGCTCCTAACATGAGAAACAAAGAAGGGTTTGAAGGAGAGTGTTTTTGTAGATGCAAAGGCTGATGTTTGGACACAGAAGAGAATTAATATGAAGATTTGGGTTCCTCTCTGCCAGCTAGTATTTTTGTGTCTGGAATTGCTACCACCACCTCTGCCACCAAATTATTAAAAAGACCCCAAAACAACAACCAAACCCAAAAACCAAACACTAAAACAAAACCAACCCAAAACAAAACAACCTGTTACCTAGTTCACTTGTCTCTTTGCCTCTTCATTCTTCTGTAGAGGTTATAGTGTAGTCTTGGGTGATGCCAGTATGCAGCACATGCAAGGAGGGTTTGCACATGTAGAGCTACTGGGGAAGCCTGAGTGCAATGTATGGGCTCAAACTCAGGCTTTTTTGTTTTGTTTGTTTGGGGTTTTTGTTTTGTTTGTTTGGGGTTTTTGTTTTGTTTGTTTGGGGTTTTTGTTTTGTTTGTTTGGGGGTTTTTTGTTTTGTTTGTTTGGGGGTTTTTTGTTTGTATTGTTATCAGGTTATTTGGGTTTGGTTTTTTTATACTAGAGAAGCTTTGGTCCCATATATTGTCTCTTTGCTTAGCTGCTGACTTTACATGCAACTTGTTATGCTGATGGTGACAAGCGTACCTTTTATCACTAGGTGTGCCAGGAGAGATGGTGAATTCTGAAGTACAAAAGCCCTTTGAAGACACTTCAGTGCTCCCTGAGGTAAAAATTGAGTCCAGAACCTTTTTTTCCTCTCAGTATTATATGCATCTGTGGATATGATAATGTTTAATTTAGTTTAAAAGCTCCAAGGAGTTGTGCTTTTCTGTTGTTTTTTGTTTGTTTTTTCTTAACATCCTGTAACAAAGTGGTTTTAAGAGACAGCTCTCCTATAATGGCTCCCTGTAAATTGTTTCTGCCCTTCAAACTGACGAAAGGACAGCCTTTACAACACAAGCTGTTGACTTACTGGTGTGCCACTGATCTGTGCTTTCTGGAAAGGATTTGTGACTGCTTTTCTTTTGTTTCTGGGGGTGGGAGGAAACCTTAAGATAGTTAAAAGTCAAGATAGAAAAAGTCAAGCACTTTGGTGCAGATGCTTTGTCTAGCACTCTCGTTTTGGAGATGGACCTAGACTGGAATAAGGGCTTCTAGACTGTTTCTTTGCTATGTTAAATGGACAGATAGAATAGGGGACAACTCCTCCTCATCCAGAGACTATGGATATGATGCCAGGAAGACATGGCTGGGTAAGTACACTGGAGGGCTTGTGAGAATCACAGGTAAACTGAAACACTTCAGAATCATACTATTCTGTAGTGAAGAGAAAATGGGCAAAAAGGGAATAGGAAGTTACATTTATGGTCTAATCCTGAAGCTAGAATCTTTCATGCTGCAACTTGACAAACCGAAATGAACAGAAATGACCTGAGGAGTCCTGTTATTAGTGAGGCTACTATTTATTGGAATAACCAGCTCAAGAAAGGGTTTCCTTAAACTACAAAATGGGGAAAGCAGATACCTCCACAGGATTCAGAGGGAAATTGAAACCTATTATTTTCTTTCAGGCAAGAGCAGATGGATTTCCCAGTGGAACTGAGCAGTTTCCTGAGGAAAGTTTTCCGCCTGCATTTCTGGAATATCTTTCTGCAGAGAAACAGAAGGAGCTGTCAGTTTTGCTGCTGGAACTGAAAGAAGCTCAAGAAGAAATAACTTTTCTGAAAAGGCAGCTTAAGGGCCCCAGCAGCCAGACTTCTACAGGTAGCCAAACAGGAGAAGCAGCTGATCACCTAGAAGATAATTCCCAGATAGGGTTTCTTGAGGTGGAAAAGCAAAAGGCTGTAGATATGCAAAATGAGTTGGACAGTAGCACTGTTCCCGGCAGAGCAGGGATGAAGGTCATGCAAGAAGTCTCTACAGCAGACCTGGAGCCTGGCACCTCTCAATTTCAAGAACTGATAAAGTTACAAAACCAAATTACAGAACTGCAAATAATTCTGCAGAAATCAGAAGAATCCTATAAGAAAGATCTAGGAGAAAAAGATACAGAAATAAATAGGCTAAACCAGTTGGCTGAGGAATACCGAAAAAAAATCGAGGACTCTGACAGTGCGTTTTGTGTTTTGACTGAAGAACGAGATCAGCTCCTGTGTCAGATGAAGGAACTTCCTACTGTAACAGAACTGAAAGAGCAAGTGAAGCAACTTGAGGAAAATCTAGCTGTTTCAGAAAAGCAGAGACTGTCAGACAGTCAAAGCAGTCTTCTGAGAGAACAAATCCAGAGCCTTAAAAATGAATTTAAATCCAAGGAGATAAAAATTGAAGCTTTGCAAAAAGACTTGGATGAAGCGCAACTTCACCTTTCTGACCAGGATGTGCAACTAAAAGATCTGAGAAGCCAGATTGAGAAGAAGGAATGTGAAGTACTTGATCTAGAACAACTGTTGAGAAGGAATACAGCTGAGATAGAAGAGCTTTCCCAAAACTTAGCTTCAAAGGGACATGAAGCAGCAAGTCTGGAACAGCTTGTTGCTGAACACTCCAGGACTATAGAGAGCCTGCAGCAAACCTTGCTGGAGAAAGACAAACAGATGACAGAGATCAGTGTCAGCATGTCTGAGAAAATGGTCCTGCTGAATGAAGAGAAGTTTTCTCTAGGAAATGAGCTGAAAAGTCTTAAAGAGCAAGCTAGTCTATTATTAAAAGCCCAGGAAGAAAAAGACCAAAGCCCAGAAGCAAAAGATATGTATCTGAAATGTGGAGCATCTGAGCAGCAGCCTGAGACAGAGGCAGCAGGTAAAGAAAGTGAGGTATTAGAAAATCAACTTGAACTTATGAAAAAAGAAAATGAGCAAGTAAAGCGGAAGCTGCAAGCAGCGCTTGTTAACAGGAAGGAGCTTCTGAAGAAGGTTAGCAAATTGGAGAATGAATTAGTACAACTGAGAAGAGAACGTGAATCGGAAAACTCAGTGACTCAGGAAGTGGAAGGGGAAGAAAACATGAGAAACGTGATCAGCAGAGAAGTGAATTTTGAAAGCCAGCCCAGTGAGGAATATCTAATTCAACTGCTTTCTGAAAAGGAATCTGAGCTGCAGAGCATCCGGAAGGAGCTGCTGGATAAAGAAACTACTGAAGCACAGTTACAGGCAGTGATTGAGGAAATGAGACAAAGCTTGCAAGGTAAGACAAACACTGTTTCAGTTAAAGACAAAATCACAGAGAGTCAGACGACTGCTGACAAAGTAATTGAAACTGATAAAAGCCCAAGAGATGATGAAGAAAATGAAAACAATAGTTCAACAGCTACAAATCTTGAAGAAAACCAGAAGTCTTCTCTACAGGACAGGATTTCAACTCTTGAACAAGAAAAAGAACAACTTCAAAAAAAGCTTCAGGAAGCTCTGTTATCTCGCAAGGACACTATAAAAAAGGCTCAAGAAAAAGACAGACATCACAGAGAACAGCTCAAACAGCAGAAAGACGATTACAACATCCTACAAGAACAGTTTGAGAAGCAAAGCAAAGAGAAGGAGAGCATCCAATCTCAGCTCAGACAACTCCAAGAACAGAAAGGATCAACAGAGAGTGTTCTTGGGAATCAGAATGGGTTGGATTCTTCATGTGTGGAAGCAGAATATAGAACAAATACCAAGCTTGTACAAGATGCAGATGTTTATGGAGAAGACTTTAAGAAAAAACTTGAAAAATTGCAGATGGAGAAAGAGGAATTGGAATATAAGGTTAGCCATATGCAAAGTGAACTTGTTGGCAAATCAGAATTAGTCATCCATTTGCAAGAGCATGTAGCGCAGTTGTTTCTGGAGATAGAAGGGTTGAAGAGAACCTCTGACCAAGCTGAAGCTAAGGCAGCAAGTCTTCAGACAGAACTGGAGGAGAGACAAGCAGAAAATTCTAGAGAGGACAGTCTGGAAGACCTTAAAACACTTATGCGCCAAAAGGATGAAGAAATGGAATTTCTTAACTTGCAGTTAAGGGAGAAAAATGAAGCTCTCAATGATGTGCAGGCACAGTTGCTGGAGAAAGAGGATTCAGTCAAGAGCCTGTGTAGTCAGTTGGAAACTCAAGCTCAGGTACATGAGGAAGAAAGCAAGCGACTGCAAGCAGAGCTGCTTGAAATTCAGGAGAAGCAAGATGATGGTGCAGAAGCAGCTAAACAGAAGAATCAAATGCAGAGGAAGCTGCAAGCTGCTCTTATCTCTAGAAAAGAGGCCCTCAAGGAAAGCAAATCTCTGAAAGAGGAGCTGGCTAATGCCAAAACTACTATTGAAAATCTCTGTGTCAAGTTGACAAATACAGAAAGCCAAATATGTGGCCATGTTAAAGAAACAAATACTTTAACAGAAAAGTTAGCGGGCCTCACTGAAGAGCGAGAAAAACTTATTGCAGAAGTTGATAAAGTACTTGCAGAAAATCAGAATCTTGATGGATGCTGTAAAAACCTGACACTTACTCTAGATAGAGTTGTTCTAGAGAAGGAGAAGCTGGAGAAGGACATGGAATCCTTGAAATGCTTGCAAGCTGCTGAGAGTTCTGAGTTGCATGAGAAATACAGGGAGCTTCAGAAAGAGTATGAAACTCTCCTGCAGTCCTATGAGAATGTGAGTAATGAGACTGAGCGAATTCAGCGTGTTTTGGAAACTGTTAGGCAGGAAAAGCAGGAAATTTTCATTAAGATGAAAAGTGTTGAAGCAAAAAAAGACGAAACAGATAAGCAGTTACAGGGAGCTGAGCAGGAAATTGATGGAATGAAGGAGAAAATGAGAAAATTTGCAAAATCAAAGCAACAAAAGATCCTGGAACTAGAGGAGGAGAATGAGAAGCTTAGAGCAGAGATGCGTTTTACAGACGGAGAGCTACACAGGGCTGGAGATGTCTCTACAAACGCTAGCCTGAAAGAAGATCTGGAGAACTCCAGGAGGGATTACCAGGCTCTTTCTACTCAGCTTGATGCAGTAATTGCTGAAAAGGAGTCTCTTAATCAAGAGATCACAGACTTAAAGTGTCATTTGCAGTTAACAGAATCTAAGCTGAAGGAAAGCAGAGAACTGGTAGACAAGTACGTTGCTCAAAAGACAACAGGGGAAGAAACAAATCTGGCAGTTGCCACGCCACTTCCAGTGCAGAGGACTGAAAATCAAGCGGATGTCAGTTTTAGACCAGAGTCGTCTCCTGCAGAGCTGGAACAAAAACCACTTGAAGGTGGTAGCCCTTGTGAAGATCTTGGTACCTACATACAGCAGATAGCTGAGCTTACAGAGCGAATCACAGAACTAGAAGCTAATAGGAGGGCTTCAGAACAACAGCTAGGTGACATCCGCATGTGTGTCGAGACTTTAGCAGGTGAGAAAAGGGCTTTAGAGACCCAAATGGAAGAGAAGGTCCATGAATTGAATGTTCTTCATGATACAGTAGCAAAGATGGAACAAACGGTAAAAAAAACCAAAGATGACCTTGTCAGGATGACAGAACTGAAAGACACACTAGAGGCTGAGAAGGATGATTTGGAAGAAAGGCTCATGAATCAGCTGGCAGAAGTTAATGGGAGTATTGGAAACTATCAGCAAGATGCAACAGACTTCCAGATCAGAAATGAGCAACTTAAACATGAGCTTCAGAATTTGCAGAGAATGATGCATGAACTGGAGGAGGAGAAGCGTCAGATGGCAAAGGAGAGAAGTAACGCAAGTGCAGAAAAGCAAAAGGAATTTGTGGAGAAGCTAAAATACAGTTGGAGGGGAGACAGCACACATGTAAAGGAGCTTCAGGAACTGCTGAAGCAGAAACAGCAGGAGATTAAGCAGCTTCAGAAGGACTGCATTAAAAGCCAAGAAAAGAACAGTAGTTTAGAAAGAACTGTTAAAGCTCTGGAATTTCTGCAGAATGAGTCTCAGAAAGAGGCAGAAGCAGCCAAAGAGACTGTGGCTAAAGCAGTTGAAGACACCAAGAGAGCCCAAGCAGAGCTTGCTCTCTGCAGGGTAGTACTGGATGACACCCAGAGTGAGGCAGCGAGGGTTCTAGCAGAGAGTGTCAAAGTGAAGGAGGAGTTGCAGGCAAACAAAGAGAGTATTAAAATTCAAATGAAGAAAAAAGATGAGGACTTTGAGAAAAGGCTGGAACAGGAAAAAGACAAGCACTCAAAGGAAATTAAAAATATGGAAGAAAAGCTGGCAACTTTGCAGAGGGAGAAAGAGTATATGGAAACAACCGTTGGTGATCTTCAGGACTCCTTGAAGACAAAGGATCAACAAGCCAAGCAATTGGAAGGCAGCCTAAACAAAACACTAGCCCAGCTTGCAGCCTTCACCAGGAGCATGTCTTCCCTTCAGGATGACAGGGATAGAGTGATAGATGAATCAAAAACATGGGAGAAGAAATTCACTGAAACTATTCAAAAGAAGGAGGAAGAAATACGTTCAAAAGAGGAAGCTTGTGTTGTGCTGAAAGACCAGATGAAGCAGATGACCATACACATGGAAGAACTTCAGACTCATATATCCAGGTAAAGAAGGTGATAATGACTCAGCTGATATTCTTGTATTTCCTTTGACAAGGCAGCAGCCAGAAGGGAGGGAGGATTCCCCTTTCTGTTTGCAGTATACCAGAGAGAAAGAACATTGAGTCTGTAAATGTGCTAAATGTGACAAGTGAATGGCAAAACTAATGAATGCCTAAAATGGAGAGCAGAATTAGTCTTCCTAATAAAGCCACAAACATAAGGCTCATCTCCAGGATCATTTATTTGTGGATATGAAAGAGGTTTAGAGTTGGGTTGTAGGGACTTACTGTGTGGTTTTTGTCTGCACAAGGATACAGGGAGGTTGACACTGTAAAATATTCCTCCTTCTCATGGTTAGGGTACTCTTGTTAAATCTTTGTGACAGGCAGTGAGTCCTATCTAGAGTCTTTATTAAATAGATTCTTTTGCACAGAGTTGCTGCATTCAGAGATTAAACTTGACAGGTCAAGAGATCATTGGGGTACATAATTACAATTTAAGCTCAAAATAGATTTTGAGGGAAAGATGGAGCCATGGAAACATACCAGAATGTACATCTGGGATAAACTATTCTTACATCAATAAAATTTGGGATCAAAATGCTATATCTTAGCATGCTGGAACATGAGATGAACATCAAGAATATGAGTGCAGTGATTTAATTGATTTTTTTAAATTGTTGTTGTTAGCCATAATGGATGAGAGAAAGAAGTATTTTGATGAAAAGGGGGTGAAGACATTCAGTGTTTAACCTCCTTCATTTTTTTCAGTATTGACATGGATTTATCTCACTGGACAACTTTTAAAAAATATTCCTCCAGCACCAACCCTTCAGACAGTAGTGCAGTCAGAATGCTGAAAAATGCCTTCAATTTTAAATGGAGGGAAAAATACTCATTTGGATTATTTCCAGCTTGTTTTATTCAAGTAAAACTAATTTTATGGCTTTTCTAAATTAGTATTATCCATGTACGCTTTTACTGTGGCTTTGGATACTGAGATACTTCACTGATCTGTGACTTTCTCTTCTCTGTTTTCAGGCTGGAATGTCACAAGAAAGACTGGGAGTCTGAATCCAACAAGCAGATTGAGCAGCATCAAAAGACATGTGAAATGTTGCAGGAGGAAAAAAAGAAGCTTTTGACTCAGGTTGAAGCATCTCAGAAACTGTACAGCGAGTCTCAGAATGAACAGCGGAAACTGGAGTCAGAAATCAGCAGCCTGAGAGACCAGCTTGCTGACTTACAGAATTCCCTCACCAAATGTGAATTGGTTAGAGAAGAGCTGGGAAGTATGGTCAAGCAACAAGAGACCAGTATCCAGAATTTTAAATTCAGCTACGAACAGCTTGAGGCTGATCTGCAGGCTTCCAAGGACCTAACACGTAAGCTGCATGAAGAAACTAGTGCCAAGGATCAAAAGATCATCTGTTTGCTGTCTGCCAAGGAAGAAGCAGTTATGGCTGCTCTATCTGAATTACAGCATCAACATTCTGAAGAGGTGAAAGAGTTGGAGCATAGGTTAAGTAAGGAGGAAGAAGATAAAAAAGCCTTGGAAAATGAGAAGAACAAATTTCTTGACAAACTTGATCATCTCACTGAAAAGATGAAGATAAGCAGAGAAGAAAGTAAGCAGCAGAAGGCACAACTGGACTCCTTCACCAAGTCCATGTCATCTTTGCAAGATGACAGAGAGCGCATACTGAGAGACTACAAGCAACTTGAGGAACGTCATCTTGTTATAATCTTGGAAAAAGACCAGCTAATTCAAGAGGCTGCTGCTGAAAACAATAAGCTTAAGGAAGAAATCAGAAGTTTTCATAGCCAGATGGATGACTTCCACTCTGAGAATGCCAAGCTGAATGCAGAGTTGGTGCGGTACAGAGAAGACCTGAATCAAGTGATTTCAATAAAGGACTCCCAACAAAAACAACTTCTCAAAACACAACTTCAGCGGATCCAGACTCTGGAAAAGGAGAAGGCACTCATGGAAACGCAGCTGAAAGAGTCCGAGCGTGCTCAGGATGATCTCAGGAAGTGCATGGCAGCCTTGAGAGAGGAAAAAGTCAATATGTCTCAAGAAATTGAAACCCTGATGTCCTCTCTGTCTCGGGCGCAGAGTGAGATGACATCATTACAGGAAGGAGGTCCTATTGTGGAGTGTCAAGCACAACTGAAGGCCCAAGAGGAAGAGGCACAAGAACTGAGTCATAAGCTCTCCCTATCCCAGAAAAGGATAACAGAACTTGAGGATGAACTAGTAAGTGTTCAAAGGGATGCAGCCAAGAGAGTGGGAGAGGCTGAGAACAAGCTTCGAAAGGAATTGAAGCACCTACATCATGATGCAGGGATAATGAGGAATGAAACAGAAACAGCAGAAGAGAGAGTAGCAGAGTTGGCACGTGACTTGATGGAAATGGAACAGAAACTTCTTGCAGTCACAGATGAAAACAAAGACCTCAGAGCTCAAATTCAGTCTTTTGGGAAGTCCATGAGCTCTCTTCAGGATAGCCGGGACCAGGCCAACGAAGAGCTTCATGTTTTGAAACAGAAATACTCTGCAGACTTAGACGAACAGAAGAGTCTTGTGCAGAATCTTCAGAAACAGGTGGTTCAGCTACAAGAGGAGCAACATTCCACTGCCAGGGACCGAGATACAGTGAGGTCTGAGCTGACAGAACTGCAGAAGGCCACTGATGAAAAAGGTCTCTTGGCCCAGATTGAGGAACTTAATCAGAAGCTCAGAGCCAAGGATGATGAGCTCCTCCATTTGTCTTCAGAACTGGAAGGCTCTTCCAACCAAGTCAAATCTTTCTCCAAGGCTATGGCAAGCCTGCAGAATGAGCGAGACCGTCTGCTGGACGAATTGGACAAAACACGTAAGATTGAAGAAGTGAAGCAACAAGCAGAAGGGAGCTCTTCCACCACTGCTTCAGAAGTGCAGAGTCTTAAGAAGGCACTGTCCTCCTTGCAGAATGACAGAGACAGAGTAGTAAGTCCTTGTTCTCTCTTCCTGCTTCTACTTACAGCCCCATAGGAGATTTGGATCTTCAGATCTTAAAATTTAGCACAATTAGATCTGGTAATTACACTGTGAAACGTGGATCATTGTCTTCACAGAATAGTTGAAGTTGGAAGGGACTTCTGGAGATCATCTAGTCCGATCCCCTTCTCAAACAAGCTCAGCTGGAATAGGTTGCCCAAGACACTGTTCAGCTGGATTTTAAATATATCCACTGGTGGATATTCCACAATTTTTCTGGGAAACCTGTTGGGTATTTTATATATCTGGAAATGGTTTCTAGATTTAGTTGCTCCATCACCTTCTCAGGGATGGAGGTGAGGCTGACCAGCCTACAGTTCCTTCAGTTCTTCCTTCCTGCCCTTCTTGTAGGTAGGGATGATGTTTACCTATTTTCAGTTTGCAGGGACATCTCCCAGTCACCATGACCTTTCAAAGGTAATTGAGTTTCCTCCCAATGACCTTAGCACTTGTGGGCACACTCCATCAGATCCCATGGATTTACTATGGGCCTTCTATGTTGCCTTCTCTGACATGGAAGCTGTGATTTCATTGTTAACTTTACAGGTAGTTTCTCTTGTTAGCTTAATTTAAACTGTGGAATCACAGAAATAAGATAGGGGTTCCCCGTTCACCTGCTTAGGCCACAGCTGTGGAAGTTGATGCATTTGTCTTAGACTTCCAGAAGAGACTAGAACAAAGACTCAGGTCTGTTTCTCCTCTTGGCAGCTGATTATCAAGACAGGTACAAGGTACTGCAGCTTCATTTTGTCATCCTTGCTTGCATACTTAATGTGTCTGTGTCTGTATAGTCTCTGGCATAAGAGAGACTCTCAGCCACTTTCAGGCTCTAGCTGCTGGTCAGATGACAGACTTTTACAATAATTTTCCACTGTCACTTAGTCTGTCTTAGTTTTCCCTTCTGTTAATTCACAACAGACTTCGTGATGCTGTCTTAAATATCTTCCTCTTATCCATGTTATATCTCAGTTATTTCTCAATTTATGTCTCCTCTGCTGCTGTTTTGTTGAACTTGGATACCTGTGTAGTGCTGCTAATACTATAATAGAGCCTCAGTGGAGGGATCTCCTGACTCATGAAGTACTTCCCTGTCACCAGAGTTGGCCATGTAATCTTGTCTTCGAGAACTGGTTGCAGTGAGGGATGTGTAATGACAAGTTATTTCTAGTACTGGCCTCAGTAGACTGTCTAAAGAATTGTAGTTCCTTAGTTCCCTGGTTTACAGTAAGCACCAACTCCAGAAGTTATTCTGAACCAGCTCCTTCCGTCTCACTTTTGTCTTTCTCTGAATAAGGGATTGAATATTGTAGTCCAGGGTCTTTTGTTAACGTATGTCAGATCTTCACAGAAAGTCTCAAAACTCACTACAGGTTTTAACAATAGAATTCTCAGAGGGTTTTCTCCCGAGGCATTTTCAGATTGCTGTAATCACTGATTCAGTTTCTAGTTCCTCTGTCATCTCGGTGTGAACTTTTTTCTCCAGTACAAGTTATGAACTGAACTGCCTGCTCAGTTGTCACACACTCTGGTTTTTCCCTTTAAAGGTAAGAGAGCTGAAGAATCTGCAGCAGCAGTACATACTAGTCGGGGTAGAATCAGCTGAAAATTCTCGCTTAAAAGCCCAACTGCAGGAATATCAGCAAGACACAGAGAAACGGAACCGTCTCCAAGAACAGCTGAAGCAAGAAAGTCTGTTCTACCAGCAGGAACTCCAGCAGCTTAGGTGAGAATTGTCTGTCTTCTCACTGCCTCGACATGCAAATGTGTCGTTTCTTTAATTAAAGAGCAGTTGTGGGCAGAAGGCAAAGCGAGCACCAAGAAACCTCAGCTTGACCTGTGTCAGCTGTCACCAAATCGCTTTGCCCTGCTCAGGAGTGGGCACACGTCTCCCTGGTGCAGCTTCTACCTCGGGCTTAGGGTAAAGTGTTACAGTCCAATGCATTGGAAGGAAATGCTTGGGTGAAATATATCAATGGCCTTTTGGGGGTTATTTCCTTCAAACAGCCATTATCTGAGAGGCAGCTTAGGCTGTTTCTTGTATTGGAGCTTGTGTGTATTATTAGAGAACTCTCCATTCCAAGCTGATGGTGAACACCCTTCGTTATCCCACTGACACCATTGTTTAGAAAGGATTCATTTTCTAGGACTGTCTGGCCCTTTGTTTCTCTTTCTTTGTCTTCTACGTTTAAAAAAGTCTGTAATTCAAGTCTAGTTAAATTGACATCTCCGACTGGACTAAAACTAGTCAGACAAATATGCTCTGTTCTAAAATTGGGGAAAAAAATTCTTTAAGGTACTTCATTGATCCACCTAAGAATGACTGAACCTGGAGTGGAAGGGGTGGGGTTTAGTTTTGGGCAGTGTTTTTTGCTATTGTTTGATTTTTTGTTCATTTGGTTTTGTTGGGTTTGTGGTTTTGTGTTGGGGTTTTGGGGG
>WTSP01028018.1:0-16607 GCA_025331215.1 Actenoides lindsayi | reverse complement strand
GGGGGGGGGGGGGGGGGGGGGGGGGGGGGGGGGGGGGGGGGGGGGGGGGGGCGGGGGGGGGGGGGGGGGGGGGGGGGTGGGGGGGGGGGGGGGGGGGGGGGGGGGGGGGGGGGGGTGGGTGTGGTGTGGGGGGGGGGGGGGTGGGGGGGGGTTTGGTTTTGTTTGTTTGGTTTGGCTTGGGGTTTTTTTTTCTGGAAAAATATATGGCTTATCTTTGTCCAAAGTGATATAAAAACTTGTCATGCTCCTTCCTCCTCCCCTGCCTCCTTCTGACTCTCAGACGCTTCAGCCCTTGTAAAGTTTGAAGTAGCTTACAAATTTTATTTATTTATTTCCAGTGTAGCTTCTAAAATGCAAATGAAGCCAAAGCCTCAGGTTTCCCCATTGGGATCAGTGCTGTGGTTCTGGTGCATATTTGACTGCGGTGTTGATAACATTATGATAAGTGGAACTGTCAATGACTTGCTTGACCAAACTCTGTACAGCAAGATCAAAATAATGTGTGAGCACTCAACAGTCTGCAGTATTGAGCTAAATACAGGATATATCCTTAAACCTACTTTAAGGTTCTGATACTTAAGTGGGTTGTTTGGCTTTGGTTTAGTTATGAAACTTCTTTTCTGACATGGGGTAATGAAAGGAAATAGAATCATCCATCCTCAGCTCCTTCTAAGCTGGATGTGAGGATATCTTAAATGATACTGGTAACTTACTGGTAATTTCCTTTGTGTCATACTGGGCAGACAAGAGAAAGCTACCTGGGAAAAGCAGAACAGCAGCGTAAAGGAGCAGTACCTGATGGTCATAGCAGAAAAAGACAGGCAACTGAGCGATCTACAAAGGATCATGCAAGAAATGAGACTGCCCCTCAGCAACTCTCAGATTGTAGAGGACAGGTACCAAACAAAGGTGGGTGGAAATACACAGATTCTTTATTGCATGGAAATGTGAGGCTTGAAATTCAGCCAAAAGAACATGTGTTGCTTGTATGCAGCTCGTACAGACTAGAGTATTGGATTTTGTGTTGTGGCCTCCAACAACTATCCTCCAGTGCAGCTTAGGTCATTGAGAACCTTTAGAAAACTCTGGCATACCCATATGTCCTCTTCCCTTAGTTCATGGTCCCTCATGTTTCAAGGAGAGTAAAAGAGACAGAGATTCTGAAGCACCTTAGGTCCTTCTAAGCAGTACGGAACTTCTCAGGTCTATCTTTCTGGATAGTTTAGAATTGCCTCTTGCACTGTGTTTGAATCTAAGATCTTCTGTTTTGGATCTCCTTATAATGTCACATTCTAAGTTTTAAGTTTTCTATTGAATTTTTATTGTTTTTATCTGACAGGGGTCTACAATCCTGACCCAAACCCAGAGAGGCTGAGGGTTCAACACTGCACTGTCTGCCTTCTTTCTTCTCTATCACAGCCCTAAAAGCAGAGTGGAATACACTGAGTTTTTCGCTTGGTCTAGAGAAGGACACTTGCGTGCTGCATGAACGATACCATTACATTATGAGGAGGAAAGAGCTCTCCTGCCCTCATCTGAAATGTTCCAGTGAGAAGCTGTTATGTCAGTGGAGGAGGGAGGAAATCTCTCCTTGTCCCTTCGAAACACACACATATATGCAAAGAAAAAGCTAGAACAATGTGCCTGTGATGCTTTCCAGGAGAACACCCCAGTGCTAACCTCTTAGTCTGTGTTGAATGAGAGCAGTGCGGACATTGCTTTGGCGTTTTTGTGTTTTTCTTGTTCTCATTAATATGCTGGTTTTTCCTTCCTGTATTATAAACAGCTTTAGGACAACCTTTGAGAAGGACCCAGGATATGTGCAAGTTCAGTGATCTTTCCTAGTTGTTTGGATTTTCACATGGCTTTTAGCATTCCCTGTTTGCTGTTTTGCTCAAGCAGATCAGGTTCCAGGCCTAGGAACACTGCTGAGCTTTGACCCTGGAATACTAAACAGACAGGACTGGGATGAGAGTGGGTTGTTACATGTGCAGTACCTTTTATATTGTTCTTTTCCTGGCAGATTTCTTCAGAAGTTCTGGGAGGGGACATTTCAAGCCTAGAAACAGAGACAAAACATCTCCAGGCCCAGCTAAATGACAGCCTGAAAGAACTGCACCAGAAGGAGCTCAGAATCCAGCAGTTAAACAGCAAGGTACTGACTGTATCTTACACCTGCTTTTGGAGTCTGGGATGAGGAATGTGGGGAAGAGGGTAGGCTTGAACAGGGCTCAGGGAGCAGGAAGGAATCTGTCTGTTCTTGGAGGCTTTTAGTGAAGTAACACAGAATCAGAAATACTAGAAGAGACTTCTGGAGATGATCTAGTACATCCTTCTGCTGCTCAAAGCAGCATGGTCACCAAAGTTAGTTTGGGCCAGCCATGACTTTGCGTAACTGAGTGGTGAAAGACTAAAGATTCCAGAACTGCTCTGGGCCTTTGTCCAATGCTGCTTTACACTTCAAAATGCAAATTTTTTTCTTAACGTCCAGTCCGACTCTTCCACGCCACAGTCTGGCTACGGCTCCATATGGTATTTTCTGCCACTATCAGAAAGAGTTTGGCTCTGTCTACTTTATGACTCCCTTTAATTGCAAGCTATTGTAAAATGACCCTCCAGCCTCCTCTTTAGCAGGCTAAAGCAGCCCAGCTCTCACAGGCATCATCTCCTCCAATCCCTCAAGTCCAATGGATCAAACAGGTTCTGACTATCTATAGTAGTTCATTTGTGTAGTTCATAGCTCCTTAGTTTCCAGATGTGAGTCCTCTGGGTTAAAATGATGTTAAAAGCTCCATGTACTGGAGCTGGCTGGGACAGAGTTAATTTTCAGGGTGCTGTGTCACAGATCTGTGACTATTAGCTATTGGTGAACAGGGCTGGCACAGCATTAAGGCCACCTTTGTTTCTTGATCTGCTCTCCCTACAGTGAGTAGGCTGGGGGTGAGCAAGAGCCTGGGAGAGGTCACAGCTGGGACACTGACTTGTATGGCCCAGAGTGGTGTTCCCAGGCACATGCTGATCACATTCAGGAGGATCCATGACAGCAGTGTCTGAATCAGCAGGTTTTCTGCCACTCTCTCTAAATTGACTGGAGGGAAGAGGACAGAGGAGGAGAGGGGAGGAAGGAGACAGAGAGAAGGGGAGAGGGGAGAAAGAGGACAGATTGGAGACAGGAGACAATGGGGAAAGGATGAGGGGAGAGAGGGAGACAGGACAAAGGGACCCGAGAGTGAGATTATGTGAAGAACACTATTTCGAGGTTACATTTCTATCATTGGGAGTTCTTTCTGGACTCCTGAAGGAAGTCCCTCCTTCGAAAAGCCTGATTGTGATCTTCAGTGCTGCCTGCAATCTTGAAAAGCTTTCTGTATTTCAGTGCAGAATCACAAGCCATCAGATTCCCACATGGAAATGGAAGGCTCAGAATGGAGCAATCTTCAGAAAGAGAGCTGCATTCAATGAGAAGTCGAGAATATAAAATCATAAGTTATTGATGATATTTCTGAAAGGTTTATGTCAATCTCACCACTTTAGAAATGTTGTTTTGGAAGCATGTTATTCTGTTGACATTGATGGTTTTGGGCTCCTGTTCTGGAAGCCTTAGCCACAAGCTACTGCTGGAGACTATTGCTGGTGTTTGGACCTTTGTAACACACAGTGTGTCAGTTCCCATGCTCTCAATAGAATTCTTAACCATAGTTACACAGAGAACAATTTTCCTTCCATAAATATGAATTCTTTACTGAGCAGTTGTGTTCTCTTCTCAGCTATCTCATGTCTTTGAGGAGAAAAATGCCCTCTCCCTCCAGCTGCGTGGCAGCAGCCGGAACATCTGTGAAAGCCATCAGCACTACAGTGAGGTTCTGAGCCGCTGCTTGGAGCTTGAGAGGCAGCTCCAGGAGCTGCAGTCTGCAGACAAGGGCACGGTAAGGGTGGTGGTCTTGGTGCAAGTGAGGGAAGACCTTACTGCAGATGGGTCCACTAACTGTGGAGCCTTGTAGCTACTTTCTGTCCTCTTTGTTCAGTGCCATCTGACGTACATTCGTGGTTTCTTTCAGGACTTGTTTGCAACAGATGCAGCTCCAGGAGCACCCCAAGAAAAGAATGAACCTCAGAGAGGCAGTTACACACCAGAACTGCAGGAGTTGCAGTTGAGGTAAAGAAAGCCTGAGAAAACATAGGTGGGGATGTTAACTCTGATGGAGGCCTTTGGGATAGAGATAGGAAAAACCCAATTCCACACTAGGACCTTGTGGAAGTGGAGGAACCATTATGTGCACCTGACAGCTGTCAGTAGCTATCTCTTTGGATAGAACTTCCAAAGATGAAGAGACAACCTGCAGCAGCAATTCCAGTTGACCATCACCAGCCAAACTAGCATCTTTGATATGATGGGCAGGATCCGCAGTAACTGCTTCAGTAATCTGTGTTCCTAGGCTCAAGGCTGTTAGCCTGAGAGAGTCTGGAATTGAGACCTAGCACATGATTCCTTGTAGCCTTCCACAACTGAGATCTCTCACATGATTTATACCCTTTCAAAATAATTTTCAGAAGGTGGGGCTACAGATGACAGAGCCAAGGAACTCCTTCCTGATCTGACACAGAAGCTTCAAGAGATGTATCTCCTCTCTTGCTTTCAGAATCATTTAAATTTATTAATATATTATAACTAAGTCTCCTATGTGAAGTGGAAGGGAATTGCAGGCTGTTCCTCTACTGATCAGTGTATAAGATAGAAACAGAGCCGCCCATGAATTAGCCCTTTTTTGGCATATGCTTGGATATTTTCTGACAGGTTGTCTGAAACAGAACATTTGCATAGCAGCACAAAGCAGGATCTGAGGTATTTGGAGGAGCAGTTGGAGGAAGAACGGGACCGTCGTCTTGCTGTAGAGGAGGCGCTCTCTGCAGCACAGGATCAGATCAGGAGGTGAGAGAGCTTGAACCAACAGGCAATATCACCAGGGAAGCATGGTGATCCTGGCTCTGAGTTCATCTGCACTTCATTATGTCCTGCTGTCAAATGTCACTTGGGGGAGGGGGTGTGCGCAGAAGCAACTATACCATGTTTATCACAGAGTGGTTGAGGTTGGGAGGCACCTCTGGGGGTCATCTGGTCCAACCTCGTGCTCAAGCAAGGCTACCTAGAGCCAGTTGCCCAGGACCATGTCCCGGTGGCTTTTGAATGTCTCCAGTCTTCCTGGGCAACCCGTGCCAGTGCTCAGTCACCCTCACAGTAAAAGTGTTTCCTGATGCTCAGACTATCCTTCAATCGTAGACAACTGAGAAAGGACTCCACTGCCAGCAGCTGAATTGTCCTCTCCACTGGAGAAGAATGGTAATCTGCACATCATGCAGCACAGAATTTTTACTTTCTGCTCTGACTGTGACTGTGGGCACAGGAGCTGCTGGCCCTGAGTGTAACTTGTACAGAGAGCACAATATGCTTGGTCTGTTACAGTCTCACCAGCCTCTGTGTGAAGGAAGACCTCTGCTTGTTGCATCACCCAGTCCTGCTCTGCTCGAGCTCAGGAGGCACTACTGTTGCACAAATCAAACCAGCTCTTGTCAAGTGAGGCCGTGCCTCGCGTGCAATGGTTCAGTATTTTTTCAAGAAATTTGTCCTTTCCTAGGCCTGTCTACAGTGATGGTTTGGGACATCATAAGGAACTGAATTTAATCTCACAATATTTTCTTGGCAGGATGCAGTCAAATGAGTGGACATCTTCCTTGAGTACTAGCATTGATATGTCTCCAGGCCAAGAGCATTCCTTGCTGACTGACTCCATGGACAATCATTTCAGCCAGGTAAGAATTTCCATTCGCAGCTGGCAGTGATATGAGCTCTGGCTGATGAAAAAATGTGAACTGAAAACTGTGAGCCTACAACAGATAAATCCTTCTGTAGGCACATTTCAGTCTCTTGGGGTTTGTGTGGGTTTCTGTTCTTGTCTTGCTCTGTTTTCCACGCCAAAAAGCCTGTTGTTCTGATAGTGGCTCTGCTGCAGTCTGCACGAGCAGACTAAATTTCAGAGGTCACTAAAACGTAGGCCAGCATTGTCTGTGCCTAAAATGTGGTCGCAAGTTCCTTGTGGAACATTCAAGGCCTCAGTGGTGAGCAAATAGCCAATGTCTGTGCAAACAACGTGCAATCTCGTGCATAACTACACGTGTTACTGGCCCCAGCACCTGTGAAGTCTAGAAAGTCTGCCTTTTGCTTAGCAACCACCTCAGCTTTTCTCACTCTTTGCTTTCAAACCCACGTCAGCCAGGCTGGGAGCCAAAGTGGAATGACAGCCTGGCAGTCACCTGTCCTGGTTCACTAAGGATGAAGCCCTGCTGAGGATTTTACCCTTTGGTCTCTCCAGGACTTGGGGGTGGTGTTCTCAACAACAGCATCAGCAGAATTATGGGAAGAGCCATAACTAGATGCTACTCTTTGCTCAAGCTTGGGGTTTGCTACTGGAATAGACAGGATTTCCTTTGTGTTAGAACTTTGCTGGTAGATATTATATTGTCTGAGGACTCGTGGAAGAGCTCCTGTAGAGTAAGGTCACTCTACAGCAGCTCAGAAGCCCCTTCAGCTGAAGGGTGAAAGAACGCAACAAATGAGTAAAAATTTCCTCCTTCTAGGCTGGAGAGTGACTCAGGATTACTAGCAGCTGCGGGCTTGAGCAGAAAAGTACCACTGATCCATTTGTTTGTATTTCACTGAGAGGGGCTAGGAATTTGTAGGGACCAAACATTACAGGCAGATGTTCTGCATTCTGTTGCCCTTTCTCAAGCAGAACTGGAGAGAGCTGGTTCATGAGAAACCTGCAGAGCGCAGAGAAAGGGAAATATTTCACTGAGGATTGGCTCTAGAGATCCAGTTTGACAGTGGAATGGATTTGAGAAGGTTCATACTCATTAGCTTAAACTTATCTTCATGGTCTAGAGAGCTCTGGGTGAAGGCAGCTGGGGACATATTAATTCCTGATACTGATTAGTCTCTCTTTTATTCTTCCAGAGCCGGAACACCCTTGGACTGCGACGCCTGTTACGCTCTCTCTTTCGTTCCCGGACCCACTTGCCTCTGCTAGTGGCCATGTATCTACTTGCTCTCCATGTCCTGCTCTTCCTGTGCTTTACAGGCCACCTATGAAGAGGAGTAACAGCCTCTTCCTGAGCTGCAGCCCCCTGTGTAAGGAGGGGCTGCTGCATTCCCTGTCACCAGGGTAGCACTTCACCCAGCTGCCTTCTTTTTCCAGAGCAGCTGCACTCAGCAGCTTGCTCCTGGGTTGCTTGCTGTCCGAGTACAGACAACAGCCAGTGCTGATGCTTGGGCTCTGTTTCCAGGACATCTGCCTTTCCTCCAGTGGTTTTAAATCCGTGGTGCACTTTCTAAGCCAGTGTCCTCACACTACAGACTTCAAGGGCAGCATCTCTTTCTGTACCTGGAGGTGGCACCGCTGAGTTTATGTAGTATTGTGCTGTGGTAGGAATAAGAGAAATATTCTCGAGTTGCTGCAGTACTTCAACACTTCTAGGAACTGCAAGATCCTTCCCTCTCTTAAACCGAATCAGTGAGTTGGGTTGGGGAAGCCCCGTAGCTAGATATAAGAAAGAGAGGCTTCTTCTCTTTGTTCCATCCCTTAGATATGCCCCGTGGCTCAGTGCTGTTTGAAATACATAGCCGAAGAAAGTTGTGGACACTTTAGGGAACATGAATTGAATTTCAAAATGGAGTTTCCTGCTCAGTTGCATCTCCCGTTGAAGAAGGGCCAAAATTAGTGTATCTAGACCTGTTGAGCATTCCATTTAAAACCAGTCATAGGTCTGCTCTGACAAGCCTGTAAAATAATGCCAGTAATTTGGTTATTGAAAAGGAATAGAAAACTAGAAACCTTTAAGGTCCAAGTTAACACCCTTGCTGATTCCAGCGTTTGCGCACCTCTCGCGATGGAAGGTGCTTGCATCTCTTGAAACGAGAGCAGCTTGTGCTCCCACGCTCTCGTCCGCTCAACCCTCGTCACAAGATTAAACCTGCACAGGCTGTGTTGAAGGGCTCCATGATGTGGTGTGTGGGCCCAATTCAAAGGTAGAAGCTCCAGAAAAAAACCTGTCCCCTCTACAGTGAGGAAGGGGCACAAGTTCTGAAACCATCAGCATCTGCACGTTAAGAAAAGCGCATTGTAGAAAGAGCTGGTGCTGGTCATCGGACTTGTTTGGATCTAAAGCAAGCTGATGCCAATGGACGTGATCTTATAGGGTATATGGAAAGCTGTGTTTTCCAAAGAGCTCCTGAATATGCACTGGAATTGAGACTGCCCTCTTCCACAGGGAGAATGCTAAATGTAAAGAAGGTAGTTCCAGTCGCATTCCCTGTCAGAGAGCAAGTGGTTGCTCTGTTCAGAGTACTTGCTGCAAGGGTTGTATTTGCCTCTTGCTAGAATATTAACAGTCCCTTTTTTCCCATGGGGAAAAAGGTAGCTCTTTAGATATTCCTGGTAAACTAAGATTCTCTAGCTGGTGAACCAAGCCTGTTTGAGGATGGACTGATTTCATCACAGTAGCTAAACTAACCAGGTCTCTGGCAGGCCCAGGACATTGGCACTACATCTCCATTTGTGCACTACCCTGATTATCTGTGTGGACTCCCTCAACTGTATAAAATTCAGTGACCAAATACTTTGCCTATAGCTTCCCGGGGCATGTGCTCCTGTATATATAATAAAGATTATTTTTCAGATGGAATCTGTGTAATGTCATGTAAGTGTCAGAGGTCTCTTGAGGGCATGATGCTGCCGTATCATACCTTTTACGGGACTGCAGGTAACTCTACACTTCCCTGTATGCTGGTTGCAGAAGCTCTGTTTCTTCCTCTCATTTGAATGCCTATGGAGATGACCTTTTCCCCCATCTCACACCTCTCTCGGCCTTCTTCAGGAGGAAGGAAATAGCACCTCAATAGTGCCAGCACTTCCAATAAAACAATATCTGCTTGGGTTTAGTTTTCTTTGCTTTTAGGCACATTTGACTCCGCACTGCACCTTGTTATTGTGCAGCCCCAGGGAAGGCACAGGGTGAGCAATGGGACTTGTTAAACCAGACTGTCTTCTTCCAACTTTCTGCAGCCAAAGACAGGTGCCTTTGTCATAATCACTACTACACTATGTGTCCTGTCCCCCCCACATTAGAACAAGAGCTGCTGATGGTATAAGACCATGGATAACATTTCCACTGTATTTAATAGGAGCAAGTACTACAAGCAATGTATGTTTCTGTAAAGCCCATGATGCAGGTTTTCCTGAACTGAAACTGAACAAGCTTCTGTTGGTTCAGAGACATTTAAATATTTTATACCTTCAGAGGGAACAGTTACAGCTGCAATTAAATATATAAATAAATAAAATAGAGAAGGGCTCACGGGAGATGTGATGGTAGGTGGCTGTCTTGGCCACAGTGATCATGAAATGGTCGAGTTTAAAATTTTTGGTGTAATGAGGAAAAAGCTCAGCAGAGTTGATACCCTGCATTTGGAGAGAGCAAACATTGTGCTGTTCAGGGAAAAACTTAGCAGAGGCCCCTGGGAATCTGCTGTGAAGGGCTCAGGAGCCAGCACGTGTCGGTCAGTCTTTAAGAAGCACCTTTGAGAAGCTCAGGAGCTGGCCATTCTCTGTGGAACGCTGAGTGAGTGGGGCAGGAGGTGGCTCGGCTGAACAGGGAACCTCCTCACAGAGCTGCAGAGGAAAAAGGAACCGTACCACCTCCGGAAGTGAGGTCAGGCTTCACAGGAAGGTAAGGGCCATGGCTCAGAAATGCAGGGAGAACATGTGAAGGGCCCAATCTCAGAGTTGAAGCTGGTCAGTGCTGTGTCAGATAATAAGGGCTTTTTTAAGTACGTTAATAGCGAACTAGTCAAATTAGTGTGATTCATGCTACTCCTTCCAAAACTGCACTTCCCACCAGTAAGCAGTGTACCAAAGAGTTTGATCTGCAAGTGCTTAGGATTCTTCAACTACGTGTTTCCCATCTTCCTAGACCAAGCTATTTAGTTGGGTTTTTTAATGGTCCTTGAAGAGTCTTCACATACGTATGTTTGTGTGTGTGTGTCTGTATGTGTTGGTTTTTTTTTTTTTTAATTGTGCTATAAAGTACTGAGCCAAATTTTGTAAGTTCTGTAAGCAGCAGCTTTGTTTCTTTGGACCTCATCGTAATTGTCAGGCTCAGGGGCTTCAGCCTTTCGACTTTTTTGTACTTCTATGGCAGAACTCTGTCTTTGGAAGAGATGAAAATGGAGATCACAACGTGGGTCTGCGCACTACGAAATGTAATTGTGCCCCATCAAGCAGTACTGACAGCGTCAGCAGTTTGTACCCCGAGCGTTTACGCCTTGTCAGCGTCCCGCAGCCCAGGCAGCGCGAGAGAACTGCTGCACCAGAGCAGGTTTTGGTGCTCATGACTTGAGCTGAGCTGGGGGCTGGGGCGCAGGAAGTGGAGAGAGCTGAAGTTAAAACAGGAACCTGAAGCACACAGCAGTCTAAAGACTGCCGCCAGCAACAGCTCCCTGAGCAAAAAAGCAGCAAGTTTGCCAGCAGGAGCTGGTGAGCCTTTGAAGGTAAGAAAGCTGAGTGGGTTTTGAGAGTGTAAAGTGAGAAACAACCAAAAAAACAGGTAAGGGTTTGGTGGGCAAAGCAAACTCCTTCCTGTGGTAGCATGTGTGAGTTGATAATGCTTGGCATTTGCTTCTTAGACAGTGCTTGGGTCATCATTGTTGCTCCCCTGTGTTTGGGGCTCTAAAGAACCGCGTTTCCAAATCAACTAGCACAACTGTGCCAAGTGAGGTAGCCCTGTTTTGGTGCTGTAGTGGATGCTCTTGGGGAAAAGTGGGCCAAACTGAAGGGTTGAGATGCTACTCTGATGATATTCCTCACTGCAGAGGGTGTGTGGAGCCTTGTGATGTGATTACAGTCTTGGTTTGTCACAGCTCCCAAGAGGCACGGTGGGTGGCTTTGGAGAGCAGGCGCTCAAGGGCCATTTATGGCAGAGTTTGAAACCCTGAACTGCCTGCATTTGAGTTAACTGCTCCCGTCAACTGCCCTGCGGATCATTAACGAAAAGGAGCCACAAACTGTAAAAATCTTTGGAGTGAGAGATGCTAATAAATTTGGGGGATGAAAGGTGTTGTTAGACTGTGCTGTGTTGTCCACTTGAGCCTTTCCTACTTCCTCTGCTCCTATCTGCAATTAGCTATCACAGTTTGCCCAAGATTGCTGTTGGTGCGCGCAAGCACAGCAGAGGATGTCACAGACCTGCTCTGTTCTGGAGTATGACAGTTTTTTACATTATAATAATAATAATAAAAAAATAATAATTTCCTGAGGCAGTCTGGGGAAGGCCTAGAGCCAGATCTTCACAGTAAGCCTGCCTTGGTCCTACATCCTCTCCCTGAGCTGGCTACCTGGCTCTCATTTAACGCAAGAAAGACTTATCTCTGCTGAGCTCTTTTAGTTTCTCATCTTTGCTCGCTGGTCTTACAGCGCTGATTCTCTGTAAGGCAGCTGGAAACGGAACTGAACTGTGCACTGCGCTGAAGGTTGTTCCCTTCACAGCTTTTTGTGTTGTACAAGCAGCTACTTGTGCAGCATAAACGTTTTGCTTGCACAGGAAGCTGCTGTCCCAGCCACCTGGGCCCAGTTTGCAGTCTGCTGTCTGGTTGTGGGGCTGAGGGGTGAGTGCTGTTGAAGAGCGTGTAATAAAAGCATGCTGTTAAATGAGGGTCCATCACCCATCAGCTCTCATCCCTCCTGGTGGCTTGTTCACAGGGTTATGGGATGTTTGCAGTGATATGAAACAGGGCTCAGAGGCCCAGTCTCTGCTGCATGTCTGTTCAGTCTTTCTCTCTGCACCAATGGAAAGCTGTTTTGGGTGACAGTAAGAAGAATTTGGGACTCCTTGACACCACAGGCAGTAGTAATACGTGGTGGGATATGAGAGCTCGTGGAGAATAATTGCTCTGTGGTCTAGGGCAGGCAAGCTGGGTAAGCTTCTCTATGTCACTTCGTACAAACGGTGTTGTTTGGGAGGGGCTTTTTCATCATCTTTTTTCATGGTCACCTTGAAATTGAAATGCAGGAGTTTTAGATTTCAAAGCCCTTTTACTTAACTTCCTCTTCCTGGGCCTATCACTTCCTCCAGGCCTCCTTGGACAGCCTGTACAAGCCGTGCCACAGCAGCTTCAACCTTTTCAGCACTGCACACTTCATGGTTTTAGACTCATTTCCTGTTTTTACCATGACAGACACAGAAGCCACACAGCACTGTCAGACCAGCACGCAGCTTTCCTCTGAACCTTCTCTAGCACACTAGGCAGTGATTAGAAGGTTGGAAAACAGACAAGAGACTTTAGGAGTCCAACCTGAGGTAAATGAGCATCATACCATGGTGGGAGAGCAAGCTGTGGCCTCTGATGGCGTGCTGTGACTGCGCTTACCAGAAGGGAGGTTAAAGCAGAGAACAGTCTCCCACAGCACAGAAAAGTAATGTATGCTGGGAAAGCAGAACCTGGTAGTTGGACATGATCACGGATTTACATTTAAAATAAGGTGTGCACGTTAACTGTGGAGTGAGCATGCACAAATGCTGTGGTTTATACTTAAAATCCCTCTGTGTTTTGCTGAACGTGGTGCTGGGGCTCAAGAGTAGCTATTTTGGGGTGCCCGGTGCTGTATGAGGGACAGGGCAGATGGTCTGCGAGGGTCCCTTCCAGCCCGAGCCATGCCATGACTGCTGTGGTGTGACGTGCGCATGGCTGTGAGCTGGGCTCTGGGTGATACTGTGTCCTTCTTGTGCAGATGTGGAAAGCAGTTGTGGGACATGACGTGTCAGTGAAGGTTGAGGCTCAGGGAGATGACTGGGACACTGACCCTGATTTCGTGGTGAGTAGCTGGTATGGTATCTGTAATATTGGTGGTGGTGGTGTGAAGGGTTCACTGACCTTAGGCAAATGCTGGCCATCTGTGCTGGGACTTAGGTCTTGGCGCAGCATGTGGCACCACTGACTGGGCAGGGTCAGCCAAGTCCGAGTGACCCCTCACAGGTGCCATCAGGTCATCTGTCTAAGCCATGTCTGACCCACATCTTAGTCTCTGAACTTCCTACACCAATGTACCCCACATATGACTACAAGTAACAGCACTTAAGGAGCACAGAATACTTGGCTTCTTTTAAACCTGCTCCCTGGTAACTTCACGGAGCCCTTCCCACAACTTATGTTGCAAGAAATACCAAAGCCTTACCTTTTCTCCTTCCCACACTGTAATTGTACAGGATTCCAGCACTGCCCTGTCTTCCAGATGGAAAATCCTACTCTATTTACAGTCACCTTGTGCAGATGCAGCTCCATGCCTTTAAGTAGCCTTGTTTTCTATCTAGTCCAGTTCTCCAGGTGAGATGGTGAGAGAATAGAAGGGCTCTGGGAACACCACACATTCACTGTCATGATTTGCATTTTCTATTTGATTGTCTCTTTCTTTCCGAGTAAGTCCCTCACACTTTGGCCTTTTTGGCCAATTCTGTATTTGCTACTCTTTTACACGATTGCACGCAATTCCTTATTCCGTACTCCTTCCTGAATGGCAAATATTTCGTAACCACCATTGTGGAGGTATAATTGGGATATTTATTTTTTTCCCCACACACTTTACTTTTGTACTTATTAATGCTGATTTGGCATCACAAGATTTTTCTGCACTGCTCTGTCTCCTGCATTTGCTTAACTTAAACAGTCCTGCGCTTTGTCAAGACACGGCAGAGGGACAGTCCTGCTCACCTGGTGACAGGGAGCACCAGTCAAACTCTGCAGCCACAGCTCTCACCAAGCTCCCTTGAGATTTTGGGTTCCTTTCCAAGAGTTTCTTGATAGACAGTCTCTTCTGTTGCAGAAGTCCTATGTTTTCAAGGTTGAGTCTTCCCTTGTTATATCCAGTAAGGAGTTCTAGTCTGGGGCAGAAAAGCAAGTCCCCTCCTCAACGTTCAACATTATTAATGTTTGAAGAGAAATCCTAGGCTGTCAAAATCATTTGGTTTTACATCACATCTTGAATTGTGGAAGCATATAAAATAAGCCTCAACAGAGTGAGATTTTGTTATTCTATTTTGTACATACATATTTTTAGCTTTACCATGAATTGGGGAAGTTTATTGAGGGTCCAATTAATCAACCTTCCAAAGAGCAGACACAAGTGCTGCCCCAGTGTAGCAAAGGCAGGCCCTGAGTGAGCCGTTCCCTTCAGTCTTCTTCCAGTATTTCCTTAAACGATTCATTTCCACAGAACTCTTGTTGCAGCTCTTCTCCAAGGGTGCGGGACGCGCTTCCCGCACCCCGGGCCGGGCCGGGGCTCCCCCGGCCTCCCTCCCGTCCGTGCCCGGGAGCCGTCCTCGGCAGCCCAGGCGCGGCCCGGGAGGTCCAGGCTCGCTGAGGGCCCGGCCCGGCCGAGCTGCGGCAGGAGGCCCGGAGGGGCCGAGCCCCGTCTCTCCGGGACGGGCGGGCCCCGTTGGCCGCTGACAGCCGCGGTTCGCTCTGCAGAACGACATCTCCGAGAAGGAGCAGCGCTGGGGAGCCAAAACCATCGAGGGCTCCGGACGCACCGAGCACATCGAGTGAGTGCGGCCCGGCCCGGCCCGGCGGGGCGCGGGGGCGGCGGGAGGCGCAGCCCCACCGGGGCCTGGGGAGCGGGGCCCGCGGCCGGGCTGGGCCGTTACCGCCGGCACGGCCCCTGAGGGGAAGCGGCAGCGCCGGCCGAAACCAGCCAAATAAGGACCGGAGCGGCCCGGGGGAGGGAGGGCCTGGCCCGCAGCTCGGCCGCGGCGTGTGAGGGGCCGGGCGGTGCGGGCTGCGGCGTTTCCGGGTCCCAGTTTCGGGGTGCACCGCGGGCACAGCGAGCGGGACAGGGCAGAGGGGCCGCGCTGCCCCCCGGGCCCGGGCGCAGTCGGGCTCCTGCTCCGAGGCACGGGTGCTGCGGCAGCCGCAGAGCTCACGGGCCGCCTGCCGTGCTGTGGGGGTTTGCTTTCTAGTACCTCCAGATTGTGGCTGGCCCTGTGCTCCCTCCCTGTGCTCCCTCCCGGCCCAGCTGGCCCCGTCCAGCAGCCCCCTGGGACAGCCCAGCGGACACCCCAGTCCCTGCATGGTGTGCCTAGTGCCAGCACCCAGGGCTGAAACTGGGGTTGCAGCCCTTCATGGGGGCTGGGGGCCAGATAGAGCTGCTGAGCCACCACTCTGGGTCTTTCCCCAACCCCCAGGGGGGTGTCACCTCCTGCCACAGCGCAGCGGCTGCGTGTGCTGGGCTCTGGCTGGTACAGCAGCACAGGGCTACTCCAGCTGGCTGCATGGGTCTGCATAATCTCACAGTACCTTGCCCTGACTCTCTCTGTCTCACTAGCATCCATCAGCTGAGGAGCAAGGTGTCAGAGGAACATGAGTTCATCAAGAAGAAGGAGCTGGAGTCTGGCCCAAAGGCCTCCTATGGCTATGGGGGCAAATTTGGAACAGAACGGGACCGAATGGATAAGGTAACAGTTGTAGAGGGCTTCCTTGCGTCCCAGTGGAAAAATCTTTGTCTCATAAAGGAAAGAGCTTCTCTGTTTTCTGGCCTTTACTGAAGGGAGAGATGGTGTCTACACAGGTTCACACATCTAGCCCATAATCTGACCCCGGCATCTGTTTCAACTCATTTGTATAATTTGTCTCTACAGCTTCCTAGCAACACTCCTCTTAGCTGTGAAGAATGACTTTCTGTGGCTTGTTTCAAACCTGCTGTGTAACAATCGGAGTAGGTGCCTCCCTACTTGTGCTGGGAGAACTAAGGATTCCCTCTTCAGGTTCTCCATTATGCTCCTATCTTCCCAGGGTGAAGCCCTAGTTCATATTCTCTGCTCGTACATTGAGTCTGGTTTATGTTTTCTGCTAGTCATCATCACGCTTCTTCCAGTATCTTTCAGCATTTAGTACTACGTTTTTTGTTTGTTTTTTTTTTAAGAAGTGAGATGGTAAGATTGCAGTAGTATTCAGTACATGGGGTCACTGCGGATATGTGTGGTACCAGCATGGCAGGATGAGAAACAGACATTTCCAGGAGGCGAAAATGGAGCAGCCATGCTCAGCCCCTTCTGCTAGAGCAGAATGATGAGGTTTGCATGGAACAGCCCCTCAGCCTTTGTCCAGTCTTACCAGGATGTTGCAAGCATTCTCCTGAGAAGTGTGTGTGATCCCTGGCCACACCACCTCTGGCCGGGAGCCGTGGGACCTGGTGGCCTGGTCTGTGGCAGGTGGAAAGGGAGATCCCAACCAGGTCTGCTGACCCTCACTCTCAAATATTAGGGAGCAGGTGCCAGACCTGCTCTATGTGGGTTTTTTGTTGTGCATGCTTATCTGCACTTTTTTCTTCCTGTGAACAGCTCTTGGGGTTGTTCAGCCTGGAGAGAAGGAGGCTGAGGGGAGACCTTCTGGCTCTGACAGCTCCTGACAGGAGGTTGAAGCCAGGGCGGGTCGGGCCCTGCTCCCAAGCAACATGAGCCAGGACAAGAGAACCTGGCCTCCAGTTGCCCCAGGGCAGGTTTAGGTTGGA
>WTSP01028017.1:6176-16624 GCA_025331215.1 Actenoides lindsayi | reverse complement strand
TCCCTCAGCACCACAGCTCCATGGGGGGGCTTGGAAAGCCCTCCAGGGATCATGGGGACTCCACCACTGCCCTGGGCAGCCTGGCACAGCCCTGGGCAACCCTGGAGGGAGGGTGAAGAAATTGTTCCTAAGCTCCAAACTAAACCTCCCCTGGAGCAACTTGAGGCCTGTTCCTCTTGTCCTGGTGCTTGTTCCTTGGGAGCAGAGATGGTCCCCCCCCGGCTCCAACCTCCTGTCAGGGAGTTATCAAGATTATCAAGAGCAAGAAGGTCTCCTGAGCCTCCTTTTTGGTCTTCAACAGACAGAGGCCTTTATTTTGGTACAAAACAAAAGGAACAAGCTGGTAGCATCAGGCAGTAAGTTCCAGTGCAAAGATGAGCAGCTCCCTGAGAGCTTTATCCATCAAACGCAACACCTTGTAAGAGCATCAAAAACTTTAGATTTTTGGACAATTAGGAGGCAGAAACAACTTTTCAGTTTACACATGTGACCTGGAACAATAGGAATGGCAGGAGGAAAAGCACTTGGCTTGTGAAAGCTGGTACAGCCACCCTGGGCACCCATCAGAAACGGGCACATCTGCCCTGGACACACATCCCCCGCAGACCTCGGTGCCCTTTCAAAGCTGCTTTTCATATCCTCAGGAAAATCTGACATCTTCTTGAGGCTTCTCAATATCTAAAGTGCCCCCAGAGGGCAAGAGGGTGGGGCCAGACTCTGCTCAGTGGTGCCCAGGGACAGGACAAGGGGCACCAAGGGGCACCAACTGGAACCCAAGAGGTTCCATCTCAGCAGAAGGAGCAACTTGTTTGTTGTGAGGGTGTGGGAGCCTGTGCCAGGCTGCCCAGAGAGGCTGTGGAGTTTCCTTGTCTGGAGAGATTCCCACCCCGGCTGGACACTGCGCTGCTGGGCCCCCTGCTCTGGATGACCCTGCTGGATGGAGCAGGGGGGTGGCACCAGATCATCTGCAGAGGTCCCTTCCAAACCCCAGCATGCTAGGATTCTGTGAAGGAACCAAACTTTTCTACAAGCCTGGTTCTCCTGGTTTTACAACTCAAGCTCAAAAGTCAAGGTCAGGCTCCATCTGGGAGAATCCCTTAGAAACCAATAATTGATTTTATCAGATAAATCAACAGAATGATGGGAAGGGAGAACAAGAGCTGTGACTTAACCCAACCCAAGAAAAACTTTTCTGCCACAGCAGCTCTTCCTGAAGACGTTTCAGGTCCCATGCATGTCAGAAGCAGGGAGAGAGCAAAACCAGCTCGGCAATTAAGGGACCGGGGTGTATCATGGGATGTTCTCCTCCATCCCTTAATGATTTCTACCCTTTCCCAGCTGACATTAAGATACACTCCAAGCAAAGGCATCTGCAAGAATGGCATGATTGACTAGGTATTTCTTACACATGGCTTTCCTTCAACACAGGAGCCAAAGCGACTGGTTAGCATCGGCGTTAGCGGATGTGCCCTCCCTGGGAAAGTTCCAGTGCCAGGCTGACTGGGGTTTTGAGCAACCTGATCTAATAGTGTCCCTGCTCACTGCAGGGTGGTTGGAATTACATGCACTTTAAGGTCCCTTCCAACACAAACCAGTCTGTGATTCTATGACCTTGACTTGTAAGTGGTTTGAACAACAATTTTCAGCACGAGGCTGCCCATCTCCACAGGATGGAGAGACTTATTGTGGAGAAACAGCATCAGCATCATGAACAGCAAGACTATTTTCAAACCACCTTTCAAATGCATGGTTTTACTGGGCTTTTGTCAGGAAAGGTTGGACCAGGACATTGAGGGGCTACAGCACGCCCAGAGAAGGAAAATGGAGCTGGGGAAGGCTCTAGAGCAGGAGTCTGGTGAGGAGCAGCTGAGGGACATGGGCTTGTTCAGCCTGGAGAGAAGGAGGCTGAGGGGAGACCTTCTGGCTCTCAACAACTCCCTGAAATTCAGCATGTTAGAGACAGGTGGGCTTGGGCTCTGCTCTCAAGGAACAAGCGACAGGACAGGAGGAACCGGCCTCAAGTTGCCTCAGGGGAGGTTTAGGTTGGAGCTGAGGAACAATTTCTTCAGCCCCCTTGAGTGTTGTCCAGGGCTGTCCCAGGCTGCCCAGGGCAGGGGTGGAGTCCCCGTGATCCCTGGAGGGCTTTCCAAGCCCCCCCGTGGAGCTGTGGTGCTGAGGGACAGGGGTCAGTGGTGCCCTGGCAGTGCTGGCGGAATGGATGGAGTTGATGATTTTGAAGGTCTCTTCCAACCAGAACAATTCTACGATTCTGTGATTCATTTCACTCGATTAAGGAGCTTCACAGGTTCAGCAATTTTTTTCTAAGGACAACACAATCTGTAGGAAGACCCCCAGGCAGCCCTATGGACTATTTACAATGCTATTACCCCATAAAAATGCCACCTGAAACTGGGTATTTGAAGGAGAACGGGGAACAGGACAGGATCTGGCTCTACTTTAATGAACATTTATAACAGCAGAGAAACCAAACAACAATTTATACTTTTATGGCCATACTCAAATTCTGGCATTAACAGTTGGGAAATACAAAGACCAACAAAATCCTGAAAGAAACCATCAAAAAAAGGAAGCTGGAAGAATATTTGCACAAGCAGGCAAAGAAGCAGAGTATTTTTCCTGGGAGGGACACACACTGCTGCCAGGGTTACAGGAAATCCAAAGTTCTTCTCATTTTTAAGGCAAGGCTGTTCCAACTTTCCTTGGTTTTCCTTCTTACCTTCAGATGTCTTCCAGGCCTTCCAGAGATCTTCCACGCTAATGAGCTTGTCTTCTCCATGGAAGGTGCTGTGCTTGACTGTTGGATCATGATAATTCAAGTCTTCCCTCAAGAACTAGGAGAAGAATAAACAGTGGGATTACGCTTTGATTTGTCTTTTAGAGAATTGAGGAGCATTAAAAACCAGACTTTCACATGTTGTCCTTATTCCTTCATCTACAGGTTGTTACATGATAATTTCTGCATCTAAGTCCTCATAAATCTGAGATGGAACATCTCTGGTCTTTCAATCTCTGACCAAAAGTACCTCATTTCCTTACTACATAAAATGGTTTGGGTTGGAAGGAATCTAAAGCTCATGCCCACCCCACTGCAGGGAGCAGGGACATCTGCAACTAGAGCAGGGTCTCTGGTCCAAATCTCCCTCTTTTAGCTCAAACCATCAACCTTTGTCCTGTCACTACAGGCCCTGCTAAAAAGTCTGTCCCCATCTTTCTGACAGGCCCCTGGAAGTCCTGAAAGGCCCCCAGAAGGTCTCCTTGGAGCCTCTGGAGCCTGAGGACTCCAGAGCTGGACCCAGCACTGCCAGGGGTTCTCCCCAGAGAGGTTGAGTGTCTCCAATACATTTAAATACCATCTATTAGAGCCCAGTGCTGCCCTTCAAACATGTTTTTCTCTGCTTCCAGTTTCAGGATTTTATTTTGCAGCCTTTTTTCGAAGGAGGCCTCTGACAGCAGCTTCCTGCCCGGGGCTGCCCCGACATAACCCAGTCAGCTTAGCAACAACAGAATGGTTTTGATTGGAAAAGACCTTCCAGACCATGGAGTCCAACCATTCCCCCAGCACTGCCAGGGCACCACTGACCCATGGTCCTCAGCACCACACCTACAAGTCCAATAATTAATGATGGGTTCTGTAAGAAGCTTTATTTGCCTCGAAATGTTGGTTGGCGAAACCACGCAACACTGCCCAGCAACAGTGCCTTGTAGGAGTTTCCACGTTGACGCGAATTCCACCAGGGGTTACTTTATTTAATTCACACACATCATATTGTTGTATCTATAATAATATGAAAATATAGATTTGCATATGTCTCTAGAATAAGATCTAGAATAGTTAAGTCTTTTCAGTTGCTGCACAGAACCGACTGATCATCTTTCCCAACTGAAACGATTCCATGATTTTATGAATATGTACATTATCTGCAGCACGTCTGAAAACTCCTGTTCCCGGTATGAGAAGACAGGAAATTTTCAGTAATATATATATAAAATTAATTTTAATATTGACAGAGTGTAGTAAGTTAGTATAACTGAGGCTCTGGGGTATTCCAGACTCCTCTTTGAATTGTAATACCAGCAAAAATTCAGTTAAATGGCGCCATGGAACCAACTTTATGGAGTAAGAATCCAAAAAATTATTATTAATTCGACCTGCACCTTCAAATCAAAGCTGAAAGAAATGTGAAACGAGGCATTTTCACTATAGAGTGAGCTGCTAATAAAAGCACATATATATAGGCAGTATGTGTTCTGCAGAGCTATCACAATGATGCAATAGATGCGTTAGTCTGCCATAATTACATGCTCTGGTGTCTTCCCACCCTGCTCCATTTCAGCAGAAGACAGAACAGAAACCACCACAGAAAAGTGATTAAAATTGTGTTAAAAAAATAATTAAGGGGAAGTGGAAGAAAGAGTGGTGAGATCTGGGACTCCCCTGTGTGTAGCAGGGGGTCATGGGATGGGAGGGAAGTGAAGGACATGGAAAGCAGGAAGAACACAGAGGATCACCCACATTTCAGGACCTAATACGTGCAATAAAATTGAAAGATGATTTCAAATTCACCTCCCAGGGCATGGTGATGGGACTTCATTAGAGGCCCTTTGAGTGTGTAATAGAATTACACATAAAAAAGCTGTCTCTAGATCAGGAAGCAGCATCAGAGTATTTTAGTATCAGACAGGGAATGAAAAACATCCATGAAAGTTTTTAACTTTGAGGCTCCTTCCGCATCCATTCAGACGCCACCGAGGCCACCAAAAAGGACCCGCAGCTTGACCCTGGGGACTCCCTGTGCTGGTGCTTTCCAGCCCAGGGCACCTTCAGCCACTCCTCCCGTCTGACTGAAAACTGGGGAAGTGAGGAAGACGGGGGAATTCGGGCAGCTTGGGCAGGGCGGCCCCGTCCCGGCAGAGTCCTGTGCTGGGCCAACCCGCAGCCGAGTCGTCAGCCGCCCGTCTCATTGACTTGTGACCGAGGGGGAACGCGGCGGTGTCACCTGGCGCTGCCACCAACTCCCACCGGGACCAAGGATCAGCTGCTGCTCTGTATATTTAGCTCAGGGGAGCAGAGGAAGGAAAAGTGATCTCCTGCAGCTTTCCTCCACCACACGATCACCAAAACAAACCCCACCCTGCAGACTCTCCGGAGGGGACGGGCCTGGTGGCTGGGAGGACATCTCTAGAGATGAGTGAGGAGGAGGGTGCAGGACAGCATCATTCCATCCTCTGATGAGAGGGACAGCAGGTCACAGAGGCAGATCCTGCCCCTCTGCTCCCAGGGCTGTGGGGATACGTCCCTGCAGTGCTGGGGCCAGCTCGGGAGTCCCGAACCACACGATTTCTCCCCTGAATCTTTACACATTGCTGAATCTCTGCTCAGCATCCCTCCTGAACACCAAGAACCATCTGGGCAAGAAGAACACAACCGACCCACCACTGTGCAGGTCCTAAGGGGACATAAGTGACTGCGTGCCAGCAGATCTCACCACACAACGCTTTCCTTGGCTCAGCAAATTCTATCACCTTTTCTGAGTTACCGACTCCCCTTGAAATCGCAAAAAGCTTTTGTCTTCAAGCCCTTAATGTGCGTGACCCCAAGTGGTTGGACCAGAGGTTGAGAGGCGCCAGGACCTGATTGAGCAATCCCATAGACCTTGTTTCCTCAGGAAACCAGGCTACCAGCATCCAAGATAGTTGCCAGCGTAAACCTACATCCGAGTCGCCCCGAAACAGCTGGAGCTGCCTTTGGAGCTTGCGTGCGAGGAGCAGAAATAGATCACTAATTAGAAGCTCTCCCCACGAGGGACAGTTCTGTCATTTCAATCGAGGTCGCTGATGTCATCTTCAATTTCATTGAAAATGCATTTCCAGAAAGGGAAAATGCAATGATGAGTTAAGGACGGCATAAAGTTGTTGGACAAAATTTCATCTATAAATAGTTTTACAACACTGGTATCAGCTGCTCTTTCCCCTTCTGTCCAGTTGGGTCCTTTAATACAAATAAAATGTTCCCATAACTTGCCCCAGAAGAGAAAGGGCCAAAATAATAAATGGCAATCCAAAGTTCTCAGCCAATTAGGGTTGGTATGAGAGGGAAGAGCACTTCTCTGCAGGGCTCCTCCACTGGAGAAACCACAGGGCTCCACGACCAAATTCTTCAAGACCTGTAGCCTCTGATGAAGCTTCGAATGCTTCTGGAGAACAATCAGTTCAGCCCAAGCTTCAAAATTACCTCAGCCTTATCCTCAAGAGAAGGTAGGATATGTCCTTGTTTATTTTTAATTGAAGGAATTAATAGAACATAGAATGGTTTGGTTTGAAGGGACCTTAAAGATCATCCAGTTCGAACCACACTGCCATGGCAGTGACACCTCCATTAGAGCAGGTTGATCAAAGCTTCATCCAGCCTGGTCTTAAACACGTCCAGGGATGGGGCAGCAACCACCCCTCTGGGCAGCCTGGGACAGCCTCTCACCACCCTCTGCACCAACAATCTCTCCCTTCTCTCTGGTCTAAATCTCCCTCTTTTAGTTTCAAACCATCCCCCCTTGTCCTGTCCCAACAGGCCCTGCTCAAAACTCTGTCCCCATCTTTCTGACAGGCCCCTTCAAGTAGTAAAAGGCCACCAGAAGGTCTCCCTGGAGCCTTCTCTTCTCCTGGCTGAACACCCCCAGCTCTCCCAGAGGTGAACACCTTCACACATCTCTTCAGTCCTTCCCTCCCCATAACTGGAGGATTTCCTCCAAGCCACAAGCAGGAAGATCAAAACGTACTCCCAGGTCTGTGGCCTCTTTCCATTATGAAGTGCCACCTGATGAATCTTACAGAGTTTAGATTTAATTGTCAGAACATTGGCATTACTTTGTTCGTTTGTTTAGCTCGCAGTTCTTTTAACCTAAGCCTGAAGTGGCCACTGGAACAGCCACGTCGATGTGACCCCAAAATACAGCAACGTACCTCGGAGCAGCATTCAGTCCCTCTTCCAAAGAGCCTTCAATTAACTAAATGGATTATAATTAATCTCATTAGATGAGATCAAGTCAGAGCCTTTCATTTTCCACGCAAGGGGGAAGGGCAGAGAGAAGACCACGACACGTGGACTCCCATCCTTCTCCTGGAGTTCACTCTCCAGCTGTCTTTTGGACCTTTGCGTTATCTCCCTTATTTCATCCAAATAAGTGACTCTCTCCTCCCACAACCACTTCATACCTTGAACAAAGGACACTAAATCTGCTGCAACAAATAGGATTAAATCGTCTGCCTGCTGCAATACCCCAACTTTTTAGAGATGCCAGTCATTCCCCTTTTGATGAGCCTGGACTGGAGCAGCCCAGATCCTCTCCAAGTTATCAAGCCCGAGCAGCTCACTCATGTGCTGCTCTTCTCAAGGTCAACACTCCTCCATTTTCCAGTCTCTTCATTATCATTCTGCAGAGGCATTTTCTTAGGAATACTTTCCTTGCTGGAAATGACATGAAGGTCCAACTGGCTTCTCCCTAGAGGGTCACAAACTGACTTGTCTGGTCTTACGCAAGCGGGTACTGGTCCCAGCTGAATGAACTGTGGACTTTTCTGGCCAGCAAACCATCTGGGAGTACAGCTCAGCCTTAGTAATTTATGGAAGTGACCTTCTTTGGGTGGAAAATAGAGCTGTGAAATTCTCTGCGACTTCCCCTCAGGTGGCTCAGGTGCCTCTCTCGGCCCATTCCGTTCTCTGATGGATTGCCAAGATGTTTCTTTCATCCTAAAGCAATTTTGAAGTCTCCTGGAAAGATTTGCTCTCCCCTAAAGAGGGCGAGGGCAAAGTCCAGACTACCCCGTGCAAAAATCAGCCTCTCTCTGCAAAAAGAAATGCAGCTTCTCCCTCTGCCTTATCCTGAAGGTCATCTCCAAGTCTAGGTGTGCCCAAGGCACCGTGTCACACCCTCATGCTCTTCTGAAATGAGAGAAATCCTCATGGTTCCATGGGGAAGCTGCTGGTAGGAGTCAGGCTGAAGAGTGAGTTTGCTTCATTTTCAATGATTTCTTTGGAAACTCCACTCATTTGATGACAGCTTTTGGGAACTGGTTCATGTCTTTTCAGAGTCCCACAGGCCCCTTCTGTCTGCTCTCCAGGGAGAGAAGCTTTCTTCACCACAGCGTCTCCTCCACAGCGTCTCCTCTTACCCAGTTTCTCCCCAGGCAGACTCCTGTAGCCCTACCAAGTCCTACCCACCACGGGCACCTCTCCATGGAAGCACCAGTTTCCCTTCAGGAAGGCCAATTTCACCCAGAACCCCTACGGTTAGAAAAGACCTTTACCATCATCAAGTCCAACCATTATCTAACTCTACCAAAGTCTCCACCTGACCTGATCATCTGAGGTTCTTCACTACACTCAACAGAACAGAAATAAAGGCAGTTTCAACACCTCACTCTTGGACAGCTCCTTTAGGATCAGGCGACCCAAGCTCTAGAAGAACCTCAATGCTTTTTGTTGACCCTCACGCTCAGCCGGATGACCCCTCTTGGTTAGAAACCAAACCCTACAACCAGGAAGGCACAGAAGCTACTCGTAGACAGGCTGACAAAAGGCTCTCAGGGCCACGTCTTGACGTTCAGTGTATGAAGCACCAGACAAGCCCCCGTTAATCACAAGAGGGAGAGGCAGCGAGAGCCGCGGAGCTTTGCTCCGTCAGCCTCTCGGTCGATAGCGGGTCTCGAAGGATTACAGCTAATGCTGCACTAATACATTCAAGGGCAGCTATTTTATAGCTAATATTAAACGATAAGAAAATCATGGGTGGCCTCTCCATTTCAATGCCAGGAATTCCGGCAGGAAGCGCCTGCGACTCTGACAAATCGGAGACGGACGCGGTTGCCAGGAGAGCCAACTGGGTTCCTAACTGGTAACAGCTAACAGAGAAACTGTGCCCCAGCCAGTACTGGTGTTGTGTCCCTCCAAGTCCCTCTGCTTGAGGCAGCAGCTGATTTTCACACCTCAGGGCCTCACACGGAGGGGTGAATCTTCACACTCCTCTCTGTCCCCAGGGACCGTTCCTGGGAACTACTGAGTGCTCCGAGCACACCAGTTCATGACAGGAGATGTTCAACATCTCTCCAAATCAGCATTCTGGACAGGAAGCTGCTGCCCAAGCAGGTGATGTGCCCCTTGCCAGGATGGGTGTTCTGAAGCCCAGTACATCCAAACCCTTCCATGCAAAGGAAACCAAAGGGGGCTCCCAGTGCTACTACTGGTTTACCACTCGGTGCTACAAAACGGATGCCAAATGACTCCCATTAGATAAGCACGGGAAACTCATTAGCTAATCATCGAGCACTTACACAGCTTCCATCAAAAACCACTCATTTTGTAGTTTATTCCACTTATTTCTATGAATTGATCAGATCACGTCATCCAAACCCTGAAGCAACAAGCAGCAAGAGAAGATGCAAAAGAGCCTTTCCAATTTCAGGGGTGATATGGGAAATAAAAGGCAAAGATCATACGAGAACCTATTCTGAAGTCAGAGATGTTGACTCATTTCACTTCCTAGATTGTATTTCTCAATGAATAGAAATCACTCGAGCTGCTGGATGTCAAAGAATCATATCATGTCATAGAATCATGTCCTGGTTGGAACAGACTTTCAAGATCATCAAGTCCAAGCGTTAACCCAGCACTGGGAGGTCACCACTAACCCTTGGCCTTCAGCACCACAGCTCCACGGCTTGGAAACCCCTCTAGAGATGGTTCTACCCCATGTTTTCTCATCCCTCTCCACTTCTTCACTCTTCATTCAAATTATCGCACAAACGTACCGGGAGTACTGGAATAATTCCAGAAAACCAGCAAGAAGACGAGACTGGTTTGGGACATTCTGCTTCAGAAGAGAAAACCCATCCTCCCTGCCTCACAGTTGGAGCTGTGGCTGTGAAAACCGCCTCCAGAAACGTCTCACTGGACTGTCACTCCTGCTAAACAGCCACAGTTCCTGCCAGCCCTGCTGGAGAACGAGAGGTTTTTAATTAGCTTTCACTTATTTCCAGCACAAAGGCTGCTTTTAGACAATCACCCCCCCCAAAAAAAAAAAAAGTCTTAAGAGTCTCACGATTTCAGGATTGACTTCCTTCCAACACTCCACAAATGCTGGGAAGTTTATTAGCTTTATCAAATGCCCAGTAACCAAATCAATACAAGAACCAGCCCTGGGTGCCAGGGGCAAGAAGCAATGTCCCAGTGTGATCTATGTCAAATCAAAGTGGAAATAGAGAATATAGTGTAACAGAAGTTGCTTCCTTCAGGCATGCTCTGTATCGTAGATTCATAGAGTTGTTTGGGTTGGAAGAGATCTTTAAGAGCATCCAGTCCAATCATTAACCCAGCACTGCCAGGGTACCACTAACCCATGGCCATCAGCACCACAGCTCCATGGCTTGGAAACCAC
>WTSP01028016.1:0-27553 GCA_025331215.1 Actenoides lindsayi | reverse complement strand
CTAGTGGGAGGTGTCCCTGCCCATGGCAGGGGGGTTGGAACGAGATGATCTTTAAGGTCCCTTCCAACCCTGACAATACTATGATTCTATGATTACAGGCCTGGAGCACCTACTGCGTGAGGAAAGGCGGAGAGAGCTGAGTCTGTTTAGGTTGGACAAGAGGAGGCTGAGGGAGGACCTTATCAATGTTTGTAAATATCTAAATGGTGGGTGTCAGGAAGATGCAGCCAGGCTCTTCTCAGTGCTGTTCAGTGACAGGACTAGGGGCAATGGCCATAAGCTGGAAAACAGGAGGTTCAACCTCAACACTCAGGAAATACTTCTGCACTGTGAGGGTAACAGGGCACCGGAACAGGCTGCTCAGAGAGGTGGTGGAATCTCTGTCTCTGGAGACTTTCAAAAGCCACCTGGACTTGTTCCTATGTGATCTACTCTAGGTGATCCTGCTCTGTCAGGGGCTTGGACTAAATGATCTTTAGAGGTCCCTTCCAACCCCTACCATTCTGTGATTCTGTGTGATTCTATTTTCAAACCCAAATGACTCTGATAAATCCAAGTCACAGAGTGGACACTTTGATCACTTGAAGGCACTTCTCTGGGCTTGGGAACCCCAGGAATCCTGTAAAGCATCTGCAGAGTTTCCTCACAACTTCCCCTTGGTCCCAACTTAAGAACAGGACCCACCAGGTATCTGTCAGGGATGGAGCTTGCTCTAACAGGGTGTCTTGTTCAACCAGGCCCCACATTGTGCTTCAAAACCTGCTGCCTTCTTTGGACTTACATCCCCAGCACACCCACCCTCCAGCATCCTCCTTCTGCAAACTTATATTCTTAGGTTAAATATTAGCCAGCAACCGCTCACATACATAGGATCTGGCTTTATTACTCGAGTAAATGTATAAATACTGAAGGGCGTTTCCGAGGGAGGAGGTAAAAGCTGTGCAGCTCCTCCAGAGCCCCTCCAACATTGTGTAGGAGCTGGAGTATGGAGCAGCTGGGTGAGTGGGGTCCTTGTCTCACCCTCCTCCTTCCCCTGCTGCCAGCACACAGCACATCACAGGGGCAATGGCCAGCAGGGGATTTCAGGCTCACAATTGCCATGAGATTTACCCAACTCTGCCGTCTTGTTCGCCCAACCTCAAAGCCACCTGATACCTACTGTGTCTTGAAAACTTGCTTGGCAAAGAGTGCCAGCTGCTGTGGCGGGGCTGATCTCAGCAGAAGGCAGCCCTGTAAATGACTTGCTGCTGACCTTTGGTTTGAGTACCAATATTTAGCAAGCAAATATTTAAAGCCATGCCGTTAAGAAGGGAGGCTTTACTATGGGGAACTCAGGCAAGGGGTGCTGCTGCAATAGTCCTGGGCTGTGCAGCTAAAGAGTCACAAGCAGCCTTCTTCCTCTCTTCTCCCTCTCCCAGCAGAGCAGCCAGCCCTTCCCACCATGCCTGTACCAGGGAAGGGGTAGATGCTTAAACCCCACCAAGGCAGATAGCTGCTGTATTGAGCAAGGCAGGAGTTTTAAAGCCCTGGAGGGCTGCGTGAAGCTCTTTCAACCCCAAAGGCACAGCAACCACGGTCATCCCTCCTGCTCACGTTGCCTGCTGCCCCTCGCAAGTAGAGGCTGCGTGACAGAGAGACCACCTTGTCAATCCATCTTCCCGGTGTGACCAGAGCACAGCAGACCCCAAGAAACTGTCCTCAGCCACTGGTCTGTAGCCGTGGCTGGGACTCACTTACTGATGAGTCTTCAAGAAATCAATGGGTCTTGGTCAGGTGCAGCAACAGGCTGAGAGGGTATTTTTCCTAAGGAGCGTCACAGAGTTCACTCTGTTAGTTTATAATTAGATACTTGCAGCTAACAGTATTCTTTCTGTTGGATTTTTATAGTTTTGTCTCTTCTTTTTTAAACGTGAAAAATAATCAGTCTTAAAATAATTAAAAAAGAAAACAAACCAAACCCAACGACAACAAAAAAAACCCCACATTACCCTGGAAAGTGTGCTCTATAAAAAGAGAAAATCCTTGCCAGGGGGACGCCACAGCAGAGAGCCCAAGCCGCAGAAAGCCCGGTTGCAGGCTTCCCTTTCCCGCAGCTGCTCAGAGGTTAACCAGGGTCTGTAAGCAAACGGCTTAAAGAAAGAGCCCGGCTTAGTGCCTGGGTGTCTCTGGCCGTCCCAGGGACCGCCAGCCTAATGCCCTCGCAGCAGCCCCTCCCTCCCTCCCTCCCTCCCAAAGGCGATGCTGGGCAAACAGAGCCAGAGCCCTCGCCAGCTCCCCACGCGGCGAGGAGCCGGCTGCGGGGACGGGCTGGACCCGGGCCGGGGCTGGGGGACATCGCAGAAGAGGGTGTTCCACTTCAGACGGGCGCAGAGCCACGTGTATATAAAGCCCCGGAGCCGCGGCCCGGGCGGATTGTTACGCTCACCCCCAGCTCGGCTCTCTCGGCAGCGCGGCGAGGTTGCTACCGGCCGGCCCGGCCGCTGAACCCCGGCGTCCAGCAGCGCGGCAGCGACCTGCCCATGGGCTCCCGCCTGATGCTGATGATGCTGATGCTGCTGCAGGCAGGTGAGTGCCACCCCTCGGTCCCTCTCCCTGTCGCCGTGCCTCCCCCCCCATCCCGGGACAGCCTTTCCCCTTGCCAGCTTTGCCTGCCTCACGGCAGGCACCTCGGTGTAGTTTGGCCAAGTGAGAAAAAAACCCAAAAAACCCGCTGCTTGACTCTTGCCAACTTTCTAGCGAGGGGCTGTGTCGGGGAGCTGCCTGCCTGCTTTGCTGCCCTGGCAGGAGCTGTATGAACACGGGTCATTTTCCTTTTTGGAGTAGTTTTCTGATACAAAGTTGTCGGCTGCTGTGTTTTTTTCATAGAAATACCCTCTTTTTATACCAGTGATTGTGGAGTAAGAAGTTTTAAATTCATCTGAATTTAAAATAATTAAAAAAAACCCCACCAAAACCCCATAAACGTTTGCTAACATAAAGCCCCTACACACAGAGGCAACATGACACTGAACTGGCAGGTCTGAGGTTATACCTGCAGTTGAGCTTCAAAGTAAAACCCCAAACCTTGCCTCAATCTACAGCAAAGACTGCTTGTTCAAGCAAAAAATAGCAAGTGTACCTCATCAGATCCACCTCCGCTCGCCTCCCTGCAGGTATGTTCTCTAGTAATGTGCCCCATTAGTACTGTAACTAATGACTGGACATGCTCCTAATGGGAGACGTGGCTAATGCAGGCTGCTGTGGAGACAGGCTTTTTTCAAGGCTTTCCCAGATGTGTTGGCTTAGCTACCCAGGACAGAAAAAGCAACTTCATTTCTTGGTCAAGTGATTAGCCAGGTATCTGAATACTGAAACGTACTTGCTGGGGCCGAACTCTCAGCTGCAGCAACCCACCATTGGGTCAAAACCCAGCCAGCTCTTAAAGCACAGAACAGAAACATCAGAGGCTGCCTGGATGCCCGCATTATTTCAAGCTCTTGCAGAGCATGCAGCCTTAAGCACACTAATTGAGTCTTTTGGACTCAATTCCCTTGGGGACATTCTCTCTCCACTTTCACCAGCAGCTCTGCACTGTAATTACAGTTCCTTGATCCTCAGAGATATCCTCAAAAGAAGAATGGCCTTTCTTCTTCTGGGTGAGGTGCAGTTACCTTACACTAGCCTTGGCTGTTTTCAGCCAGCGGCCAACAGACCAAGTCCAGCAGTCCTGGCTTAAGAAGTCAGCGTAAGACAGCTGAAGAAAATACAGGCTGCCTGCTAGGAGGCTGGAATGTCTACAAAGAATTTTTTGTCTCCACTGGAACATTTTCAGGGTCTGCAAACTGCAGCAGGTTGAAAACATATGCTTTTTAACCCCAAGTCCAGAAGAGCTCCCTGCTTGTGATGTCCCCTGGGGTGTGTGAGAGCTGAGCTCCCTTCTAACGCCAGAGCCCCACTGTTTAGACAAGGGAAATAGGTCTTCTCTTCAGTTTTGAATAACTCCCATATAACGTGTTTTTAGAATGAAACCTGAACACTCAAGTAGTGTTTAGGTGAGCAGTGCGGTTACCTTTGCAGGAATGTGCATTTAATCCCCAAGGAATGCCCCAGGAAGCATAAGGAGTCTGTGTGAAACCTTGTGTCCCCAGGACAGCCTGAGGTGCCAATGACTAGGGCGAAAATGGTGGAGGGTAGCGCTCATTCCTGCAGAGAGGGAGCAAAGCCATGCCTTGTCCTTCATGGGGAAAGACCCTCCTCGTCCTCACTGGGGTTTGGATTGGGCTAGGAGGGTGAGCCAGCCCAGGAAATGCAGGGAGAGGCCCAAGCATGGGGATTAGAGGCTAGGTTTTAAAAGGAAAGCAACTGTTTTAATAATAGTATTGAGTCCTCGAATGATTTAGGGGATTAATTAGTCTGTGTTCACACAGCACTTTGAAGAGGTCGGGCATGCTGCAATAGCTGGGCACAGGTGAAAAGCAACTTTGGTGGCAGGTTCCCAGCTCCCATGTGCCACCTCCTCCTCCACACAAGCGTGCTGGAAAGTCCCCCCCATTTTTGCAGGCTTTTCTTTTTGGAGCAGCTGTGCATGGATGTGATGAGCAGATGGGTTAGGCAGTCGGTCCGATGGATTTGGTGCTACTGGTGAGTAGCTTTTCCATGCATGATAGACCAGTGCAAAGTGCCCTTAGTCCTTCACAGTAAACCCAGGCAAGAAATCCTTCGATCTGTCGCTGCTGTTAACGTGATAAGCAGTAACGTTTGCAGCTGAGCATCACAGTGGTTTGAGTATTTGAGGCAGGGTACTCTTGGTTTCTGTAACAGTTGCCGCAAGGTAAAGTCTCTGGTTTCTAAAAAGCTTGAAAATTAACATGTGAAATCACGACAGTTTGAAAGACTTGTAACTTAAATTCCGAACTGGTTTGGGGGCCTTCTGCACACTTCAGCTGACACAGAGCTCCTTTTTTCTTTTTTTTTTTCTTTTTCTAAATTAATGCAGCCAACCTGATGTTTCGACTTAAAAGGAACATAATAACGGAAGCAGATGTAAGCGTTGCCAACACTTCCAAATTCTCAAAACAAAGCTGATATACATACATCTTGGCTAACGTAGGCACTCTGTCCTTGGCAAAGGATACATTACAGCCTCAGGGACTGGTAGCTGTCCCTCTACGCAAATAAATAGTAGCTAACTGTTTGCCATCTGGAGAATGGGTTAAAACATCCTGAATAGTGAGGGAAACTTGGATAATATAAGACCTCTTGGGCAACATAGAGACTTGACTTCTTTTTTTTTTTCTGTAGAGACCAGGTTAGGTCTGGTTGTGTGCTTGTCCTCTGCTGCTTCATGTCCCACCTGGGAACCATAGTGCAGCTAGTAACCTTTACCAGGTTTGGGAGCTCTGGAGTGCAGTAAAGCCCAGCTGGCTCTGCATGATGCTGGCACAGTCCCTACAAAGCTGAACAGCTCAGGCTCTGTGACATACAAAAGTAGGCACACTGCTCTTAGGTGCCATATAGGTGTGATTGCACACTAGTGCACCAGAGCTAGTATGTCTTACTTAAACTGAGCTCCCTCTCCAGAAATAGCTTGCTTGGGCACTTCTGCATCCCTCTCCTGGTTATCCCAGCCCTCAAGTAAGACCCCTGCAGAGTCCTCTCTACAGGTTGACTGTCTCAGTTAATTAGATTGTCACAGCTGCACCCAATCAACCAGTCAAAAAAACCCAAAAAAACCAACCAAAAATACCCAACCAAAAAAACCCCAAACCAAATGAACCAACCAAAAACACACCAAAAAAAAAACCCCACCCCAAAAACAAGCAAACAAAAACAAAGCCAAACCAACCAACCAATCAAACAAAACCCACCCATCCCCTTTTAAGGACTTCAGAAAATCAGTGTCAGGAGTGTTTAATCCTCTTGTGTAGCCATGTCCTGTCTTTGCAGCTTGGAAAGGTGGTCTGGGAAAATCCCATTCACTGCATACCCGAGGAATCGTCGAATTGGCAGGAGCTATATCGTGTGGCACAGGACGGTCTCCCTTGGCATATATTGGCTATGGATGCTACTGTGGACTGGGAGGACAAGGCTGGCCTAAAGATAGAACAGACTGGTAAGAAGAACCTCAACTGTGTGTCCAGAAGCAGTGCAGATCTCCCCACTCTTCCCTGTTTGTAGTACTGTGACTCCATAGAATCGCTGCTGCCTTGTGGAGAGGGAACTTGGTATACATGAAAGCACTGGGGAATTGTGAGTGAGGAACCACCTATCACTTGGTGTTTGAATGAGTGTTTAGCCACCTTCTGAATATGACCAAAGCTCTTGGGACTTTGTACTATGTGGAGTGAAGGGCAAAGGAGAAACCAGGATATGATTTCCTGAAATAGCTGCGTGTTTACTCAGAGAGCAAGCCCTGTCTGAAAAAAGGGGAGTGGTCAAGGTATTTGGAAGTTTATTTCACCGAGGAGTGGTCAAGGTATTTGGATTCCAGTTTGTTTCACCCAGGTCCTGAAAATGGCAGTGATGTGAATATCACTGTTTATTCTCTGGGAGAAATCCAGATCATTACAAGGAGTAATCAAACCTGTTGCCTTCATGCCTGTTAGTTCATGCTGAACCAAGGGAGAGCAGCAACAAGCTAGAGCATGATGTTATTTCCCCTTTTCTTTGTTAGTGGAGAAGATGCTGTGCTTGTTATTCCCACAGCTAAAAGCAACAGGTCTAGGGGGTGTTGCAATCAAATGTTTCCTTCTCATAGTTTGGGAATAATATACATACAAATCTTGAGCATGGTGGACTTCTGTGTGCTCTGAGCCTGTTATTTGTCATCTGGTCTGATTTGAAACCTCAAGGACAGAGCAGACAAGCCTATCTGTTTACCTACAGTCAGCAGGCCAGGTGTTAGTGATGTTTCAGTCCCAAAGCCCTCACTTCACATCCCTGGTTTGTATCCGTGAAACATTTCATCTCCAAAACTGTCAAGAGGGGGCTTACAAATAATAAGTAACTGCCTGCAAAAGGTCATAGATTTCAGGTGTAGAGACTTCCTTTAATTTTCAGTAGTATCTCTTGACCTGCTTATCACCATCTACAGCAGTGTCTGTAAAGGTCTTCATTATTTTTGTTAGCCCTTTACCAACTCTCATAGTCAGGCCTTTAAAGTAAAACACAACTTCACTAATCTGGTGTACTTCTTTTACTGAAGGGCTGAGCAGGATTACCCAAAAGCTGTTGTTTTGCATTTCCCTCCAAATTTAGGTGATTCTGGGAGATGTGAGTAATCAGAACTCTTGAAAAATAGGCAGAGAGAGTAAATATATGGCCACACATTCATCAGCTGGTGTTTCTGCTGCCATTTGATTTCCATGGGGTGTGGATTTTATCCTAATGACAGAAAATGAGGCTCTGCAACTGGAAGCACCTCAAAATACCAGATAGTTTGTAAAAAGGAGGCTTGATTTGTTAAGCATATTCATTATTATTCTTTAGCTGCAATGCTTGTCTTGAAAAAGAGAAAAAAAAAAGAAAAGAAAAAAGAGGTTTTAGTTAGGTTCTTAGCTACAAAGAATCAGCAATGCCCCACTAGATTTAGCCCCAGATTTTTCTGGTTTGTATTTGCTAGAGGAATCCTCTGACGTCTGTTCCTGAGAACTGCTGCAAAAATCCCTGTGGTTGAGTACCCCATGCCCGTCAAAGTGACCGCATTATTTTCCATTTTGGCCATTCTAAAGAAGAAAGGAGTGGCAAAACTACTGGCCTTGAGTGACAAACACTGTTTGAAATTAGTCACTCCTATGACACTTCCAGGTTTGTTACTGAGACCCTTACAAAAGGAGTAGTTTTCATGTGAGTAATTCAGTCAATTTGTCTAGACAGGGCTAGAGTGCTTCTAAGCACCCCTCCTTTGTAGAAGAAGCAGAAAATAAAAGAAAAAGGGAAAAAAAAAAAAAAAGGCAAGATGTTGAGTGGGTAATCCTTTTACAAGGTGTATTCCATACACTGACTTTGATGTGGTGGTGTCAGCAACTACCTTTTCCCTTTTGTTCCACTCTCACAGGCCCGTCACTTCCAGACATAATGGTATCTCTTTCACATAAAATCAGTAGACTTGTTTCTCCTACCTGTTCCCCTGGATTGCTGCAGAACCCATTTTGTAAAGCAGGACCTGAAGGTGCTCAGCATCTCCCTGAAAACACCATGAAAAGCAGGGTGCCATGAAAGGCAGGGTGCCATGTGTGGCTCATCTCAGCCCTGGCAAACTCCTAGGAAAGAGTAAGATTTCTCCTTAGTTGCTGACTTAAAGCAAAACAAAAGGACACACGGTGGTGGCTGTTCTGCTAAAGTGACAAACACAAGGTGACAAATTCTTACCTTAATGGCATTTGCTCAACAGCAGGGGTCTGGCCAGCTGATCCCTGTGGGCCAGACAGAGCTGTCTGTAGCCATTAGGGTTGTCTCATAGCCCAGACATGATGAATAGGTTGGTTACTAACTAGATGACACAATGTATTTGTTTTCCATACCTGTTGACCAGTGCTCTGCCATAGTGTTGGCCAACTCTGTTTGCATTGTTCTAACAAAGTGTTTAGTAGGTTATTAAAAGCTTAACACCACACTCTGATGCAGGTGCAGGAAAGAGCATTTCCAGACAGGAGGGGACCATCTGAAGGTGGCAAAGGACAATGATAAATTTCCTCAGTCTTCATTCCGTGGCAGTTCTTTCAGCGCATCTGAAAGAGATGTTTGTAAAGTATGAGCCAAAATCTTCACTTTGTATTGATGTAAGCTCTATGTCACCTCTCTGCACTTATGGGTATCATTAGGAGGAGGCAGTGTAAGTGGAAGAAGAATTTATGCAATGTCTCTGATTTTGACAAGCCAGCTAAGGAGCAGCATGTTCTCACAACTAGCTAGCATACCTCTCCATTTGGTTGTCATTGCCTGCTTCACAGACTGTCTTATACCTCCGCCAAGATCTTTGCTCACTTTTTCTCCTGCCTCTTTTTCTGTTCGTTCCCCTCTGTCTCTTCATGAAGAGCAACTTCACTGCTTTGGCCCACAGGTTCCTAACTCCTCCCTTTGTCCATCTAGCTTTGTGTTGTTCCTCCTCCCCACAGTCCTCCATCACTGACACCAACTTTACTCATTTGACTACTGATGCACACTTCAGACCTCACAAACTCTACAATTTGTACAGCTGGCACTCCACTCTGTAGCCTCTTGTGCTCTGTGTCCCAAGAGGAGACACCCATGATGGGTCTGCTCTGCCAGCCATCTCCTTGAAGATGGATGAGGCTGTGCTGCAGCTTTAGGTATGTTAGTCAGGATGCCCTGGGATATAGCAGCTCCTCCAGATGACGTGTGTCCCAGTTGTAGCTCAGTTACATAGTCCAGTCATATCATATGACACATTGCATAGGGACTCATACATTGGGGAAAGGGGAGACTTTCACACTCGCCGTGAGGCTGTGGATTCTTCTCTCCTTTGGCCTTTCACTTCCTGTCTCTTCAGGATGAATCCAGGAATGAGGTGAGGAGATACTAGTCTGCTACTGCTGACTTACATTTCTAGGTTTTGCAATGACATGAGTATTCTGGTCATAATCATCACATGGGTTTCATCTTTGCAAGCTGAGGGGGGGAAAAAAAAGGCATTTAATTTGCAGACTCATCTGTGGGATGAAATTGCTACTTCAACTACTAAATCGGGAGCTCAGTCAATAGGGAAAGTACACTAGAATAAATTCAGCCTGTGTGTAATCACAGGGGTCACAGGCTGGATCTGATCTGACTGGTCTGATTCTGTTGCCTCTTTTGTGTGATTCACCTGATCTAGTTCCAGTCATTTTATTATAATTTGCATCACTAGTGGATCTTCTTCTTTACACCTCCAAAACTATTGGGGTTTTTTCCTGAGCTTTATTGCCTCACACAGCCCACCAGCCCTCATATCTGTAAACCAGTTTCTAAAAGGGCAAAATGCTCCTGCAGCAGAGGGTGATGAAGTTCATGATGTTCCTGAGTTCTTGGATAAGGTACTGGCAGCTCCCAGTAGGTCTCCAGAGAAGCCCTATTTCCTGCACAAAGGACCTTTATCCTTCTTGCAGAGCTTTTCCACTTTTCCAGAGAAAAACAATGGTGGGATCCCAGAGCGGGCTTTTCAGGTACACTGGCCTCACCTCTTGAAGAAAATGATCAAGGTCTTCAACTAGATTTGGGCATCCAGCACAGCCATGCTCCCTTTTGGCCAGTTCATCCATGTCTTGAAGATATATCTAGGACACAAGAGCTTCTCTAAAAGCTGTCTGCTCTTCATTTGCCCCTAAGATCAGCCTTCCTTAATGCTTCCCAATTAGTAGAGCATTTTCTCTGTAATGTCCCAGTGATCTTGCAGAGACAGCTCCTGGAACTGCAGGAGCTCACTTCTCTCTGGCTCTAGCCTCTGACCTCACATCCTTGCTTGAACAGCCTTCATTATCTGTCAGGAAACATCTCTACGTGTTGGATCTTTCCTTAGTGTACAGTCACTAAACTACCAGAATAAAATTCAAATAGGCTCAAGTTTTCTAAAAATTCTGAAGCAATTGACGAGCTAGTCACCCTCAGCCACCTCTGTGGTCAAGGAAAAGCAATTGCCCTTTGAAATGCAATGGCTTTCACACGTCTTAGATCTCTGCAGCATGACAACTGTGTCCCAGACATGCATATAGGCAGTATAGATCAAGGCCTTAAATGGAGAAGTTTACATTTAGGGATCTGAAATTAACTGATATGAATTCCATCATAAAGGCTGATGAGTTCGACCCAAAGAGCACATGGCAGGTGCAGGTGAACTGAGAGATGAAGCTGCTTGGTGATGCTGAGGAAGGTAAAACATGTCCTGACTCCAAATTCTGGGATGGATCTAAGCCTAAGGTGGTGAGCCATGGTCATGCACCTGAAGGGAATGCTTCAGCTCCCTTTCAGTGAGGAATGTGTTGACTACACCTGCCTTTCTGAGGGCAAGAATTCAGAGGAAGAAGCACAGTGGTCATAGGAGCAAATAGGTCATTAATGAGCTCCTGAGCCATATGAACTTTCATAGAGATGCCAGGACACTTGATTCATCAACAGATGGTTTACTGACAGGCTGGGACAAACATCTATTCCATGAGCCATGTGTGAGTGTAGCACTCCTGGAGAATGTACAAACACCCCTGAGCGAAAACGCAGGATGCAGGAAAATGCCCAAACTCTACCTTTTATTGTCTCCCAGGTGCTGCCACAGGCATGACTGCTGCTATGACAAGGCAGAGAAGGAAGGCTGCAGCCCCAAGGCACAGCGGTACCAGTGGGCATGCGAGCAGAACACGGTGCGGTGCGGTAAGAAAACGCTCGCTCACATCGGGTCCATTTTGCTCCCTCCTCCATGGTCACGTAGGCTGATCTCGTTGCTCTGTGCACCTTGGAGGTAGGTCTGTGTACACCGAGATGGTTTTGAAGCCACTTTGGGCAACATCTGTTCTCCTCTGAGCTCTCTCCCCATCCCTTGACTGGATCACTAGGCTTGCCAAGAGTCCTCAGCTGGAGCTGGGAGGAAGGCTGGAGCCCCAGCACTACCCATCCCAGGTAACCTGAGTCCTCCCCAGGCTGAAGAGTGGAAGTGGGGCCCATGTAGCCAACAAGCCATCTCAGTTTGGCAAGGATGCAGATGCCTCTCTGGAGGCTCTCTGTCCACCCACATTAAGCACACCTGCTCCTTACCGATGCCCTCTAAAGGTGTGCAATGGTCTGCCTGTGATGACTTCTGCAGGGGCAGTCTTCCTCTGGCAGTTTTGGCCCCCCTTCCAGTGGGACTGCTCATTTTTTTTACTTACCCTTATGTGCTGCTAGAGAAGAGCCTGTAAGAGAGGTTACATTGAGTGCCAGCCTGCATCTTTTGCCTCTTGTGGGACTCCAGACTAAAGCCCAAGGCCTCTAGCAGAGATTTTGAAAGTTGCAGAGTCAAATGCTGTTGAGTGCCGCAGGCAAGCAGTGAGTGTAGGCTGTGCTCAGCTCTACAGCTAGTACCCACCCAGGATCTTCAATTGCACAGTCACAACCCATCAGTGGCTCGCACCAGTTTGTTTTGACGTACACCAGATGACTTGAGACTTAGAATTTATCACTTCTATTTCTAAGTCTCCAGAAAGTCCCTGATGGTAAAATCCATTGTAGAACACTTTGAAAGTTTGAAAAGAAATATGTGAGAGTAAAACTTGTCCCCATACCATCAGCGCTACTTGCTTCAACATTAAAAGTTTGTTTCTACCTTATCAGAAGACCATATTCTATTGGTTCAATCCTCAGTCTCTCCAGTAGCAGAAAAATCTGCCAAAAGTTGTGGGATGGGGCACAGCACATCTGCAGTTGCTCTTTTCCAAGAGCCAGGACAATCTAGTAAATACAAATTGCTGGCTAAGGAGTGTTACTGCTTTAATGTATCATGGCTCTCCCTCCCTCTTAGCCATATTTCCATGTCTGACTGGTATTTTCTGCTGGTTTTATATGAAAAAGCAATCCTGTGTCTTTTGCCATGAAGGAACAATCCCAGCTGCAGATGTGAGACATATCATCAAACCCATAAGACACATGAGATGAATGTTCCATAAGAGTGCACTGGGCTGCAGTTTCTCCAACCTGGCTAACACGCATTAGTTAAACAGATGCCATTAGTTACTTAACTGGTGTCCAGGCAAGGCCTAAGAAACATCCATCAGCTGTTCTCCACAAGCCCTCAACAGGCTTCACTTCCCCTGACATCACCCATGGGGAGGAACAACAGATACGTGTTCTGAAGGCAAATTTCCTACCCCAGGCTACAGCACAGCAGGTTTTACTGAGGTGTGAGGGTCTAATGTCTGATCTGATTCAAACAAATGGGATGAAGAATTAAATTTCCAGGCATGCTTGCTAGGCCTGGGGTCATGATGTCCAGAAACATTAGAAGCAGAGCTGCTTGCACTGTTCTTTCTATGCAAAAGGAAATAAATGCCTATTGCCTGTTATTGTATCATGGACACAGGTATTTTCAGGTACATTAAATAAAAGCTCATAATATCTAAGACTCCTCCTTTTGCTACTGTTAAGCAGTTTTGTTTGTGGAATGAAAAAAAATGGCAAAACCATATCCTTCAGTCCAGATATGCCATAGTGTGTAGGCAAATTCCATTCCATAAATATCTGGAGTATAGAAAAGGCTGTAAATTGTGGGGAGATGGTCAAAAAAATTATTCTACTCTGCCAGAATTGACTGCCAAGACAGACTCTTGTACTCACGTTAGACACACAGTGGTTGGCATGGCATAAGAGGAACTCAGGGAGGAGAGGGCAAGGAGAAAATCAGGCAGGACTGGTAGCTAAGAAAATAATGAACTTAGTGCTAAGTCCCCACCGGCGAGACCCTTGAAACATTTTCTACCAATAAACATGTGATTCAGAACAGCTTAAGAAATTCTTAAGCTCTTTTAAACTCTTCTTATTTATCAGATACAAAGTTAATCCAGCAAAGTCCAGTGAAATCTGGAAAGATTCCTGTACTCTTTGCAGTTGGTACTGGAGCAAAGCTTCTGTGCACTGGCAGGGAGTCACACTTTAGATTTTGCCTAGTGCAGGGTTTGGTGGGTGTTAGATAATCTATAGTAGCAGCCTCAAATAAACAAGGCTCTGTGCTTTGAAATAATAAGAGCTGTAGGTGGGATGGGGTTTGTTAACCCCAAATCAGTCATTTGCAGTGTAGCCACCTGAGCTAGGTGCTTTGATGTTCCTTATGGTCGTTACCTAGTTGTGTAGTCATATAATTGCATTATAAATAGTTCCATATGTATGATTTTGATCAGCTTCATTGGCCGCTGGCTCATAAAAATCAGGTACCTGACCCTGCTGAAGAGTTCCTTGGCTCCTCTGCTATGATCAAAGAGATGTAAAAGCAACTCAGGGACCACAAATGAAGGATGCCTGGTGGGTGCTTCTGTGACCTCAGGTTTCCCAATGTCCCTCTGGGAGACTCTTCCTTTCAAAGTAGCACTGTTTCTTTTGAAATTGGTCTGATGTGCAGAGAGAGGAGTTAAAAGGGAAGTTGAATGACTGAGGGAAAATGGAATATTTTTCACTCATACTAAGCTAAAATAATTTTCTCTTTTACCTTCAGCCACTGAAGTAAACCCCCACTGTTCACACAGCCCTAGGAGTGGGGAGCACTCCGTGCTGGGCAGATTTTTATAAGCATTGCCAATTTATGTTTAGCTGCTACTTTCTGATGCTCTTGGTCACAGGTCACACCTGTTGACAGAGACAAGACAAATGAGGGTCAGATCCACACAGAAACATTACATGTTGGTCCTTCTCTCTTTCTTCTGCCATGGCCTCTTTTTTCCCTAAGAATTGCTTTATTAGGGAATTGTTCCCCCTAAAACTGTTTCTTGCCTTTGGCAGATACAGAATCTCTCACCCTCCACTCACATTTTCTTTTGCAGATAACCTGACAGACCGATGTGAAAAAATGGTGTGCCTGTGTGACCAAGAAGCTGCCACGTGTTGGGGAGCAGCTCCATACAACCCACACCTCATCCTCTGGCCAGACTTTTTATGTGGACAGACTCATCCCACCTGCCATTTCAGATATGATGGACCAGAATAGTCTTTTCAGGACTTTTCTTCTAATCCTTTGAACCGCAAGGTGCTGGAATAAAATTGTACCTCTTTTACCAGAGCTAACAATGGTGTGAGAGAATTTCTACCAGGTCCAGGTTTATGGGGAGGAGAGACAGGATAACATATATATTGAAGTATAAGATCTTGCTCCGCTTATGGCCTTTGCAGAAACAGAAGGTTCATTCTGCTGTGTAGTGGGAACATATTACCCATCACCAAATGGCTTTTTTGTCCTTTCACACTGCCTGACCTTCACCTCCCACATGTTGGCACATGAGCTGGAAAATATGTAGAGTCTTCTGCTGAACTGGCTTGTAAAAAAAAAAAAAATAAAAAAAAATTCTCTTTCTGAAAAAGATACACTGGCCTTTAAAGACCTGAGATGTGCCAGTCTGGAAGTAGAGTGACCCACTTTATTTTCCTGGGCCTGCAGGAAGAGAGGTGACATCAAAAAGGAGGTTGCCTTCTTATTCCTTTTTTTTGCTTAGACAAGTTCTGCTTCCCACCACCAGGAAAAGCAGAGTCTGGCCCAGGGCAGGGCTTCATCCTTTCCTGACAGGGTTGTGTTTGTGTTTCTTAGCTTATCCAGGCAGTTGTCCTATCCCTCATATTCCTGCCTCACAGCACAGGGGGCACTTCTGAGGTATGTTCAAAGGTAAGCAGAGTTACAGCAGGCTATTGCTGTTGCAAGGGTTTCTGACTTCTTACTAGTAGTGACACCCATACTTTGCAAAAGACAATATTCCTTGCCTGATCCCTGTGCTTCAGAGCTGGTAAGCTGCTGCCCTATACATAGCAGAGATGTTGTCCTATACTGGCATATCTGACTGGCCACTGACTACCTGGGAATCCGTTACTGTCACGTCAGGAAATGGGGGCTGTGGAGAACATCAGTCATGTGAAGCGAGTCTTTCATCACTTTTTTTTTTTTTTTTTTTTTCCCTTAAAAGGGTGTTAGATGCTTATATTGAAGCACTACGTTTCCTTCTGGCAAGAGTAAACCAGAATCCCAGTCTTTCAGCCAGGGGTAGCTCTGTTCAAGTGGGCTGCCTTTGCCTCTTTGTTACAAGCCTCTCGACTGGAGAACGACAACAGGACAAGAGCCTCTATACTGAGAGGCGCAGACAGACGGGATCCACAGTTGCACCCCCAGAAACAATGCATTTCCTTGGGTAGATGTCAGCAGCTGAGGGGCTGGGGGCCCTGTGTAGGTCAAGCTCCTTCTGTTTCTCCTGGAGCACAACTGACAAACTTTAAGCACCACCTTTAAAATAAGTAGTAATGGCAGGGAAAGACTCAAGGTACCTCATAAGAGTTGCGAGTCAGAGATACGTGGCCAAACTAAGTGGGGCTTTGGCAGGTGATGATACAAATTTCTTCACAAAAGGCTGCTCCTTGCTGCAGGAGGATGCTGAATATACCACCGTGGCTGGCAAAGCAGCTGAAAAATGAAACAGCCTCACAAAATAAAAATGTTAAAGACAACATGCACTGAGATCAAAGTTTTTATTCCATCTAGAGCTCCATTTTTGGCTTACGGGGTATCAGAAGTTGTTCCGCTGGTAGGCTTTGCATCTTCGAGTGCAACGCTGCACTTCAAGCTATGCTGAGCAAGCAAGAAAGGAGAGTGAGCGAATGATACAGAGGCAATACAACACAGTAACTCTTCCGAGGCTTTCTGGCAAGTAAAGAAGTTGTGAACTCTGTACATTCAGAGAGTTCGCAAAGGGATGATGCCGCATGGGCAGCATCAGTCTAAGGGTGCAGGTGCTCTTCTCAGCAAGGGCTGGAAGAGCCTGCCTGGTAAGGGAGGCAGAGCTCCTGACCGTGTCCGTGGCTCTGTCCCCGCCACGCTGCCCATCAGGTGGCGGCAGCGCACCAGCGAATGGCAAGAGCAGCTCTCCCTTCATCCCTTCGGGGAGGGGATTTTTTGCAATCAGGCCAAGCGAGATTTTTGAGTGCCCTGAGAAGAGACGCGATTTACAGGGCTCCCCACTGAAAGCAAAATGTCATCTGAGCTCTGTCTGAAATGCAGATCACATCTTGGGTTGCACAAAATGGGAACTAAGCGTGTTTCAACATCTGGCCTTCAAGTGTCAGACTACTCTAACTAGACCAGCTGAGAGACATGGAAGACCCAAACAAGCTTTTGGGTACATCAGCCTCTTCTTCGGTCATTTCTTTGGCTCACGTGTGACGAAAACATCTAGTTTTCCCAACCTGAGCAGCTGATCTAATAAAGGATATTAGTGGGCTTTACAAACCTCACCTTACACATACACTTAGGCCATCACAGGCTTTCTGTACACTAGCATTACAAGAGTATGGGTGTAAGTACCTAGTTGGTGGGAGGAAGAACCATCCTTCAGCATAAACCTAAAAGAACCAAAGGAGACCCAGGCCTTTGTTAAAAGAAGCAGCATCTCATTGAACAACTCTTTGTGAAAAGTGGCAATTAAATGAGGTCCTATTGTTTTGTTTATAGGTAACTCATTAGGCCGTGCACGAAGCTCTACCCAACATAAACAAAGAACTGTTTGAAAAAGAGATGGAATACAGAGCCAGCCCTGTTGGATTTTTCATCCACACTGTTCATTCCCTGAACGAGAGCCCGTGTCTGACCAGAGGTAAGGAAATGGCTAATTCCTCCTTAAGTTAAAAAAAAAAACAAACCAGGTACTTTTGGAAATAGACAATTAGCTTTATCTTCCTAGCAAGGGATTCTTGTTTATAGTTTGTGTTCCTTACCTTGGCGAGAGCCTTGTCTGATGCAGAGGATGCACCTCCTCAGCTGCGGGGTTAAAACAATGATCAAAACCGCTATGCCTCCGATACCAGCCGCTGCAACCCCGATGATTGTTCCAATGGATTCTTCTATACCAAACAAGCCTGAAAGAGAAGGGAAGGCAGAGAGGGTGACATAAGATGTCATCCAGGCAAATACATGCAACGCAGCCAGCAGGTTCTCTGGAGTGGATGCAGGGGAACCTACTTATTTTGGTATCAATTATGCCTATGTCTTGTCTGACATGAAATCATGGGCTTTTACACGGGAGAGAGTGTATTGCACTATGAGCTATTGACTTGTTATTGACTTGTTTTTGTTTAAGTGTAGGAAGCTGCTATGCTTTCTGGGGATTTAGAGATAGGACAATGCCAGCTCTCCTAACAGCTGGATTGCTACGGGATGGCAAAAGATGCTGCTGCCTGAGCTAATGGGACTCATGCCTGTATGCTTTATTTTCAAATGGAAAAAATACTCTGCCAATTTTGAGAAGGTCATCAGTTTCCCTGTCTGCCTCCAAAGGAGATGGCACTAGAGGGTGGGCAGAGCTCCACTGAAGTCCTTTCTTTGATTCGTTGCTCTTTGGGACTGTTGCATGGCAGAGAGAGGATAATCCCATTTTCTTTGAGGTAAGAGCACATTGGCATTCCGGCTTTATTATTTCTTGGGACTGAAGGATGATTCAGAAAGAGCCTTTGGTCAGGTGAGCACAGTCGGATGGACTATTACAAGGGTTATGGAATGCAGCGTGGAGAACATCTGCCCTGTAGCTTAAGAGTCTGCCAGGGTAGGAATGTCTCTAGAGAGAGGGAAACTGGCTGGGTAATGGCACATGACTGATGTGATCAGATTTTAAGTGACTGCCTCATGCTCCTGGTAGTTGTTTTGCCGTGTGACACACCCAGGAAAGGTAATAAAAGAACTATTACAAGCCTTCCAGTTTTATCTACAATTACAGTATGATCAGGAATTCACTACATAAATCTATGAGGTTATATTTAAGCTTCACTAGGAATATTTGGATGATTTTGCTACCACATTCACACAGAGATTTGCATGCACCCAGCCACCCATTCACAGGAGCAGCCACTGCTCTGTGCTACCTAGTCGAATGGATGGACATCCAGTAAAACACCCACTCCCTTGTCCCTCATACAAGGAGATGTCCTGTAGTTCAAATCCATTTGTGGGGCTGCTCGTTTCATCAGTAAAGAGAGCAAGGAAGGTGCTGTAGAACCATTACTTGCCTTACTTCAAATGATATGTTATTTGCTTCCTGTAACAGACAAGTTAATAGAGTCGGTTAATCCATCTTTTTAATCTGAGATACTTTTTTGGACAGCCTGGATTTGTGCATGTAACATTTCTTTATGAATTATATTTCTCATATTCTCTCATCCCTTTAATTCAGCTGTAGTGCAGAAATGATAGATTTCATCTTCTCAGGAACAGAAAGGCAATTACACTGGCCAGGGTGCAGGTACTGGCAGACTAACCTGTGCTACTGAGACTATGAGATCAAACCGACAGGAGACCTCATGAGAGACGTAACCAAGCCCTTGCAGGGGGATGTGGTTTCCTTGCCTTGTTAGTGCTGCAGTTTAAACTGAGTAGTTTTATAGAAATTATTAACGGAAGAACTCGGGCTCAAAAGGGCAAAGGCTTAGTGAATCTTGGTGAGCCAGAAGCTTTGGTAATGAATAAGGGGGAAATGGCACTTGCCTAATTTGCTCTTGACACAGAAGGTGCTATTTTTTGTTAATAACATAATAAGCCTCCTGATGCGTTGGTTTGTTGGGACTGGAATGTGTTTAGCCTACATAAAAAGGAAAGCTGCTTTGACATTTCCATCTGATAAAGGCAAAGCAAGTTATCTCCTTACTTAATATGCCTAGTGGCTATTTGTGAGGCTAAGAAAACAGAGCATGACACTTTTAATGATACTTTGATTTTAACGTGAATGAAGTTAAGCAGAAATTGTATAGTGTGATCCTCATGTTTATTGTGGGATTATTTATGTCATCCAGAGTTAGGGAATGAATATACAAGTTAGGGGGATGGAGAGAAATAATGTCCAAAAAAAAAGAGTTGGGAGCTGTTCCCTGAGATGGTATCTTGACATGTGTCACTCAGAGGGGTGCTACCAAACAGAGCTGTGAGTACAAGAGAACTCATCTGACTGTTTCTTTCTTGTCACTGACTTTGATTTTAGTGATAAAATTATTCCTTCTTTTTTATGCTTGCAAATGTCCTTCCTTATAATAATACCTGTGTGACTGTGTATAGAGGCAAGCCAATCAAAATTAGGTGGCCTAACAAAAATAATGAGAAATACTAAAGAGCAATTACACTCCATGACACCAGGTCCTAACTGCTAGAGGCCCAACAGTCCAAATTACCTTTTTCTGCAAGCATGTATACCAGCTTTGCAAGAGAAAGAGGGAGAAAAGAAGTAGGTAACATCAAATATTACCCAGAGCCCTTCTGATCCTGAGCTTTGTGCCATCTCCTGTCACCACCTTTCCATCCGGAAGTGTAACCTCACAGAAGTAAATACCATGGTCACTGGTTGTCACATTGAGGATCACCAGGGAGGCATCCCCTTGGGACAAGTCTCCGCTCATGAAAACCCTGGAGTTATTTGGCAAGATGGTCACATTGTTTTCTATCAGGTCCATCTGTCCCTTTTCATCTTCTTTGTACCACTTCACCATCAGGTCAGTCAGGCAGGGACGTTGTGGGCTGTTGAAGTGGCAATTTAAGATCACAGTTTCACCCTCTTTGGCTTTTTCCTTGGCTGGTGTTTGAGTCACCAAAAGGTGGCATGGCTCAGGTGTTGTCACCAACAAAGGCTGTGCTGTTATATGAGTTACAGCTGCATTCTTCTTGCTTGCATTTCCACCACTAAAGTCAACATCTGCACCAGGAAAGAGAAAGAAGAAGAGGGTTAAGGGTGATAGGATAATAAACCTTCCAGCTGCTCCTGACCCGTAACCAACATGATGAATGGTTCCTGGAATTAGGACTTGAGGGTGGACACTATTATGACAAGAGGGATTTTTTACCTAGCTCCTGCTTAGATTATGTTCATCTGTACAGATGGGTCTTTTCCTGATCTTCAGTTCCTTTCTACTGCCATACTAGAGGAAGATTAATGCCATTGTCCAATGGCTTTGGGTGAAATTCAGAGTCCATTCAGCCACACTTCCACCTGGCACACTAACCTCTTTCTTCTCACTTCAAAAAGTTTCAGGGCCTGATGTTCCTGTCTCAACTGCTTTTGAGGCAAAGCAAGAAACCCATGTACACTTACAGGCAGGCAGCTCTGTTCTGCCAAGTACAGTGAATATCTGTGCATCCTAACACAACTGCCTCATCCCAAAACATAATGTGAGCTTCTTAAACGTCTTGTCATGCAATTCCAGTTTCAGGATAGGAAACCTTGAAATGGTGGGAAGAATCCCCATTGCCACAGACTGAATCCCCAGCAGATCTTACCAGTGACCTGGGGGACGGCAAATTAGCATTCTCTGGGTATTGATACTGAGGGTGACATCTATTATCTGTGAAGGGACCACATCGTTCTGCTACCCGTTGTTAGAAAAATAAGGACAACATGCCTGTAGTACAGATTTAAACCTGCCTTCTCTCACTCAGCTCTTAAACAGCCTTGAGCTAAGAGTAGTGTGAGCGGATCTCACTTCTGGAAACAAGCTTGGGTTCGGAAGATGAGAGAAATAGTTGCTTTCCCAAAAAAGAGGGAAGAAGAACAAACTCTTAAAAATAAGCCAACAGCTGTTGCCAGGACCAATTCAGTTCAGACCAATTTTTGGAAAAGTTTCTTCCATTGTTTTATTTTCTTCAAGTGACATAGTCTCCCTTCATGCTAGTTGATGCCTTCTCAAGGATTGCAGACCATTCCACAGTGAAGGTCTTGATTTTCCATTGTCTTGAGTCTTTCATTGCCATCCAAACGATGTGAAATGCTATTGTCTGGGTCTGGTAAAGCTTCACAATGACAATAGCCTCTCGATGCTCAGGGACAAATGTCTGAAGGCAATGGAAAAGCAAGACCCTTGATGATCAGTTTGAGAGTTACTTGAATGGCTCCTCTGGGCATGCTTGTACACAAAATTACAGTTGTATTCATAGTTGTTATTATTTATGACTGGTATGGGAGTAGCACTGACAATTTCTGTCAGACAGTAGGGCTCTGTTGTTCTAGGTGCCTTATAAAAGGATAGAGAATAGACCTTACAATTTAAGTATCAGATGAGAGGTAACTCATGGATGCAAAAATACAGAAAATATAAGCTGGCTATGAAGCTGGGCAACAACAAAGCACGTGAAAACCCTTCCGTGCTGTTTGGTGCTCCGTGCCTTTCTCTCAAACTGAAAATTTTGGCCTTGTAACTGGAAGAGTGATCCGTGGAAATTGGACGCTTGAGAATTAGGTACCCAAATATTAATGTAGTTCTGGATCCAGTCCACTAAAATAAACAGACCTTATTAGAGATACTGGATGAGATATCATCCTTATGTTCATCTTACCAGTGAGCATACTGGAGGTTCTCAGGGGAATCTGAAGACCAGATTTTCCCTTTCCAGTTAGATAGAAGTGTATTGGTGCAGCAGTCGTAAGAGTCGAAGTCTCCTGACAAAGTACTTTGACTCAGCACACAGTTGAAATACTTGACAAAGCTGATGGTAGCTTGACATATTACAGTCTTTGTGCATCAAATATTGTGACGTGATGTACTTGTTTGTTTGTTAGAGTGGATTTGAGAAGTTTCATCATGAGTATTCTTTTAAAATCTCTGTTCATTAATCATTACCTCCACTGGGTACTGCTGCTTTAGCTAAACAGTATGTGCTACTGCCACCTTGTTTTCAAGGAATAGCCACAGAATTTCTTCTCCACAAGTATTCCAGCCTTACCATATGCACCCCCTACAACACAATTACAATTTTCATTCCTTTTAGTGATGAAAAAGGTACAATTTTTACACAGCCACTTTGTGGCATAGAGAACAATGACTGAGCAGAAACAATGTGCTTTGATGTTGCCTCAGTTCATTATGAGTTTTATTTGCATCTCCTACCATGAAAAAAAAAATGGTCATGTTACCTCTTATCTTTGATTCAATATAAATCATGTAACTTAAAGCTAATTAGGAAAATTAAAATGCAAGAGGAGTAGGCTGTATTGTTTCACCAGCTCTGCTTGAGGGTTTCAGACTCTGTTTTTCTTCCTTTCTTTCTATTTTTTCTCTTTTGTAAGGTTGGGAAACTGCAACATACTAGTTCACTTGTATCCAAATACACAATGCCCTTATCATATTGGCATCTGGGAGCATACCATGCCAAATGCCTTGTTGACTCTGCTTCAAAGCTCTTTTTAAGTCAATCACTTCATTAGCAAAGTGATGTGTAGGACCCCTGTCATGGGTTGTAGGGCTCAATCCCCAGTGGAGAAGAATGCAAGACTTTTTGGTGAAAGCACTTGAGCTAGACAGAGCACAAGAGAAATACAGCATGGATGAACTTGTCTTGACCTGGAAAAATGATTAGATGATCTAATAGGTCATTGTCATATGAAGTCAGTAGTTCACCGCCAGTTTTCAGCCATGAGGGGAGAAAGCTCTCTGGGACTGTAATGTGACAATGTGCTCCACATTTGCCAGTACTAATAGGGTACTTACTAAGCCATCAGCCTCCCCTTTATGTAATCTGCAGGCTGATACTTTCCCATGTAAGGCCCTGTCATTGGCTGTGAATGACAAGTACACAGGGCAGGCTAGAGGCAGTGAGGTGACAAAAGGAAAGAATAAAATATATTCTCTTCCAGTCCTGGAACTTCTAACTTACTCTTTGGTGCCTGGAGTAAACCCAAACAGCCCTGCAAACTTCTGCCAGCTGCCAGCAGCAGCGGAGAATCAAAATGGTGAATGGAGGTCAGTGCAAAATTTGGCCTTTCTAGTTGAGTCTCATCGCTTTAGCTCACACTCAATAGACAGAGGAGAGGTTAAGGGCAAACAGGGCTCAATTTCCAACCTGCATAAAAATCTTCTCACTCTGGAATGATTGTCTTTCAGATGGTTTTGTTGGCTTTAGAGCTCAACTTCACGCTCGGATGGTGCCACAAAGGTGCTATACAAGCTGCTTCCAGCTCCCAGATGTCTGTGATTAAGCGATCAATAACTGCATATTGCTCATCTTAATTTATATGACTTTTGCCCTGGGCTGAGGTTGACTTTCACAAATGGATGTGAATAACTACCTTGTGACAATAACCGGTTGCTAATACATCAGAGAACCAAAATAGAAATGAAGCTTCTAACACTGACAATACACAGCCTCCCTTCTTGAAAAAGACAGACAAACATACTCATTCCAAACATTTCTATTAGTTAAACAGGAATCTATCTCTAAAGGAAAGTATGTTGTAATACAGTGCACAGCACTAGATTTAGTTTTCCTGCATCTCGAGGAAGTCCTCAGCAAGAAGGCAGTATTTTGAAAAAAAGAAGAGAACCTCTCAAGCCAAACTCTAGGAATAAGCTATATTTCTTCTAATTAAGGAAGGTGGTTTAGTACTCACCCACCAGCAAGAAGAGGAAGAATGAAGACACTGCAGATCTATAGCTTCCCACCATGCTGGCTCATAGCTGATGAAGTATATGGCCTCACTGTCTCTCCCTCCAGTAGTACAGGAAAAAAAAATGTATGTGTTATTGCAACAGGACCTCACATTCTGCCCGGTGAATGTCACACTTACTAAAGTTACCACAGCTTTGAGCTCAACAGTGCTCTGCCTGTTGCCTGGATGAGAGCCATGTTTGAAGTGACAACAATGAGTTCCCGGGGGCTGCTCTGATCTCTCCCAGAGAAGATGCCGAAAATGCTCTGAGAGCAGAGGGAAGATCATCTGTTGTTTTTTGCTTTGGCCTTTTATAAACCAGAACTTTGGGTTGAGTTAAAAAAAAATTCCAGATACTCAAAAGGAGAAGTCTCTTCTGCTTGAGGTGAGAAGAGAAAGAGCGTTGGCTTCATTTTCTGAGAAGCCGGACTCCTACCATCCTAATTCACCATGAAAAGAAGATAGGAATTCATTACCTTTGTGGCTATATGCACATGGTGTTTATAGGTAAATTGTATTTCCCAAAGTAATTTTTTCCAGTGCAGAAATGATTCTTTTCAAATAAAAGTTGATTACTTAAATTCCATTTACATCAAGCTTATCTGTGCCACCAGGGTGGAGGGGAAAACTGCTAACGCAGGTGGGCTATCTACTGAACTAGCAGGTGTGCTCCTCTGGAATGGAATGTCTGAGTTTACACAAAGGTACATACACGGCACTGGTTTTGGGGAAGAGTTTCAGCAGCCCCAAACCCTCACCTGTAGCACCCAGACCTGACAGTAGTGCTACTGCTCTGCTGAGCACATGCCACTCTTGCTAGCTGGCTGACTCCTTTTCCCTCACTTATGGGGTGAGATATTTCAGCACACCTTTCCAGAAGCCTGCTGGCTTCATCTAATTATCTTGCTTCAGCGCTTTTCAGATTATGGAATTGTACTTGAGTATCCAGTGAAGACTCAATTCCACATCTGTTAAAGCAAAAAGCACAATTCAGCTGGAGAGGCATAAGTATTTCTGCTTTTCTTCTTATTTGAAAGTAAAAAGGACCCCCCCCCAAAAAAGTCACCATTACACCCTGAGGAAATCTGTCATCATGCTACTGTCATATGGCTTTGAAGAATAAATTTTTAATAAATTCTGTGATCTACATGTGGATGCTCCACAGTAACCATTTCAAGAAATTCCACATCTGCCTTGCAAAACTCTGCTGATCAAACAACATCAAGAGAAACAACCTCATTCCTTGAGTGACCACGAGTTGCTCTAGCTTTGATGTGGTGACATCTGTATCAGCAAAAGCAGGGTAGTCTGCAGGGAGTATGGCTAAAGGAACCTAAAAGGCAAATGTTTCTTCTCTGTTTGAAATGGCTTGGGAGAGAGTGAAGACCTGGAATTACAAGGAAGGAATAACTCTGAAGTAAAGCATATAAAGAAAGGAAATGGAACGTAGAACAACATGGCACTTCAGTAGAGAGCTGGAAGGCAGCTTGTAAGTGTCTTCTGAAGGAAGTACCGCCATAGTATTAATAAGCAAAACCAATATATCTATGAAAGAAAAAAAGTTAGTGGAGTCAAAAACAATCAAGAGTTTGAGGAGGGAATAACCAGTAAAGTCAAAGGCACCTGGCAGATCAAGAGGAACTGGGACTGAGTTACTGGCTTAGAGTACTGGCCATAACTGTGTGTCAGAGAAGGCAGTGTGGGTAGATGGAGCTGGACCAAAGGCATTCCAAACGGTGTCTGATTTAAACCCAAGTACTGCTGTGTTTCTAAAAAAATCTTGAAGGGTGTTGTGATCAACATACTAGTATTGTTCCTGAAAATGCTGTTTACGTTCATTTCATCCTGTAACAGTAAACCTCTCATGAATCCTCCATTAAATAGGGCATACCTGAGCAAAACTGTCAGGTCAGTCAGCTTTAACTGAGGGAACACGGAGGGGTTTTAGTGTTGCTAGCAGCCATGAGTTGAATATGAAGCTTCTCCCACTTGTTTCCCAGTCACCCTGCTTCACTCAATATGATTCAGAGAGAATCTCAATTTTTGTACAAAAAGAAAACTGGTCCCCTGAGTTTTGTTGAGAAAAGTCTAAAAAAAACAACCTGAGTTTCAAAGGTCAAAATCAAGAATGCAAGTGACAAAAATTAAATAAAACGCACATTATTATTTACATTTTCTTGTAAATTTTGGAGACTGACAGTCAGGGGTGTTAAAGCTGTCCTGTCTGGGCCAATGGCTGGGCAGGGACATCAGCCACAGGGACTTCTGGCATCTTTGCTAATGTTATCAGTGGACAGGTATCAATGGGCCCAGAGATGTCCCTTCAGGGAGAGCCCCAACTCACTTTCAGTGAGAGAAAAAAGGAGAGCAGGAAGATACAGCACTGCCCTGCCAGGCCGCTCTACTCCTTCCCCTGGCCATCCACCCATCCCTTTTCATTGTCTATCAGCCAGACACCCAGGGGAGATTTCTTTTCAGGGCGAGGCGACCTGAGAGCAGAAATCTGCAAGCTATCAATCCAGCCTTTCTTGGGAAAAGCAGTCTAGACAAGCTGGCCCAGCACCATGTCCAGCTGAATGTTAAAAGTGTCCAATGGTGGGGAATCCATCAGTCCCCTGGAGAAATTATTCCAATGGCTGATTGTTCTTCTTGTGAAAAATTTTCCTTTTGTGACCAGTTCGAATCCCCTCAGGTGTAACTTGTACCCATTACCTCTAGTCTTTTCTATGTGACTCCTTGTAAAAAGGGAGTCTTCATCTTCTTCGTAGCCACCCTTTAAATGCTGGAATATGGTGATAAGGTCTCCCCTTAAACCTTCTTTTCTCAAGGCTGAACAAGCCCAATTCTCTCAGCCTTTCCTTATATGGCAGCTTCCCAGTCCTTTGATCATCTCTGTGGCCCTTCTCTGGATCCTTTCCAGGCTATCCACATCTTTTTTTTATATAGTGGGGACCAAAACTGAACACAGTATTCCAGGTGTGGCCTGACAAGCGCTGTTGGGTCCCGCCTAACTTGGAGCCCAGCTTTTCAGACCGCCGGGTGCTCGCCGTTTGGGCAGAAACCACTCGGTGCAGCTCAGCACCTTTAAAAACGAGAACCCCGAGTTTCGTGAGAGGAGTCCCCCACCTCTCACTTCGTTTATTTCACCCCGTCCCCCGCTCAGCTCGCCCGGCCCGCAGCGGGGCGGAGGCAGGCCCGCTCCGCCTGCTCCCCTCCACACACCCGCGGGGCAAGGCGGCACAGCCCCGTCCACGGACGGGGTGCGGACGAGGGGCCTGGCCCTGAAACGGACGCTCAGACCCTGGCTTCTTGCGGCGGCAGCGCCGGGGCGCCTGAGGGGCGGGTTTTCCTTTCCGTCCCTCTCTCCCCCCCCTCTTTCCCCCCTCCCCCCCCCCCCTCTCCCCCCCCCGCGCGGCCCCGCCGCCGCTCCTTCCCCCCCCGCCCCCCCCCCCCCCCCCCCCCCCCCCACCGCGCGGCCA
>WTSP01028015.1:0-11509 GCA_025331215.1 Actenoides lindsayi | reverse complement strand
CAGCCGGCTCCACCTCCGTCGCAGCCCTGCGGCGCCCCGGGGGGCTGCCGCGCCCCGGCCACGCCTCGCCCCGCCCGGTCCCGCCGCGGGGGGCACCGGCGGGAGCCCTCGGCCGCGGCGATGCCCAGCGCGACGGCAGAGAGGAGGTAGAAGGAGATGGTTGTCTGCGCGGCCCGGGGCTTGGCCGCTCTTATGCACCGAGGCTGACCCGGGGCGGTTGGCCCAGGCGATCCCCGGGGGGCTGGGGAGAAAAACGTAAAGCGGTGAAAAGGTGAATAGTTCTTCCGGAGTCTGTCAAAGGGATTTTTCTCCCTCCACCCCCATTTCATAGCTGTTTTCTTTTCAAGGTATGGCCTTTCCCAGCCTGCTTCGAAAAAGTGGTAAATTGGATGTCACTTTGAAGTATTTCACTCTTGGGTGTCAGAAGATGATCTTTGACAGATAGATCTCAGCCTGGATAGGAGTACTAAAGCCCTGGCATTTCAAGCCTTCATGCTTACAGTGAGACTTTTAGATCAATTTTAAACATTTGGTAAGCGCAGCCTAGCTTTGAAGATGCTCCAGGCTCACTGCTCCTACTTTCTCTAATAGTACTGCTAGGATTGAAAGCATCATTTTCATGTCTTGTAGTTCCATCCTAAGATACGCATTTATAGTAGTTTATAATCTGCATTCACAAAAGTCCTTGCACAAAGTATGATGCACATGTCTGTTTTCCTCTGTCACCACATTTTAAGGTAAGATGTTAATAAGAAATAGCAGCATGTTTCTGGGGAAAAAAGGATATACAGGTTCTTTTAAAGTAGTCTCCTGCACAATCAACTGAGAAATATATAAACTATTTTCTGCTAATTTTCAACCCCTTTCAGTGTACGCAAGGCAGCGCGCTTCAGGTAGAGCAGACATCCCTGCACACCTTGGCAAATTTTTTTGCAGTATTTATTTGACTTAGAGAGAGGTGGGATTCTGCAGCCTGAGAAGGAGAAGCGTCAGGAACTTTACAGCAAAGGGATTAAGAGCCGGAATGTGCACTTGGGGAAAAAGTTTTGTGTGTCTTTGTGCGGCATATGGGCATAGCGCTCACTTGGCCATGTGTGTCTTTCAGCTATGAGTTTGTGTGTAATATGAGACACACAGAAAAGGGAAGTTTTACATGAACATTACTCAGTTATAAAGGCAATCTCAGGAGAAATGTGCTTGGTGACCAAAGAGAAAATGTGGAGCTAAAGTATAAACCAGTTAAGACATGCTGCAAGAGTCGAGCCGCTGTTCCAGGCAAAGAGAAATCTTTCATCAGGGAAATACAGAATTACCAAGCAAAATGCATAAGCAGACAACATGGCAGCAGATAAAGCCTATAGTTAGTGTCAAACCTGGAAATCATTGGGCATTATTAAAAAGAAAATAAACCTGTCATGTAAGCCACAGATTTCTAAATTAACCATTTCATTTCAGGTAAAGGGTTTTAAGCCTACAGCAGACATGGCAGTAAAAGCTTCAAAGATAGGCAAAGGTTTTGGAAAATAGCTCCGTGTTAGCGTGCTGGAGAAGTAAAACAGAAATGTAAAACATACAATTATAAAATGCAGATTTTATAAATATCTGAAATGCTATGCCCTGAATGGTCACATATGGAATATTGACCATAGTAATGCTCATCCCCTCTCAAAAAGCAATTGCAGAATTATCGGAGGTCATCTCGACAGAAAAACCAAGACTGAGCAAACACATGGAAAGATCTTTTCTGTAAAGAGGCAGAAAGTGTTTGTTTACAAAAGATGAATACAAATATATAATTAAATTACTGGTATTTAAAAAGTAATATAGGATTTTCTCCGTCTCATAGGAGAATAACAAGGTAATGGCCAATGAAATTACATCAGCTGCAGTACATAGCATCTCATTTCGTGTAATTAGGAGCAGCACTAATAGAAATAAGCATTTATACTGTAGTAACATCCAGTAAGCCCCAGACAAGAACAGATATTGTACTGAGCACTGTAAACATATAATATTAAATACTAGGCTAGCTGGGAAGCATACAGCATCCCTGTACCTCATGCCACAAAGTACTGGGACCCTCGGGGGAAGCTGCCTCTACTGTGGCCAGTAGCTGTATGACAGTGTTCCGAAGGAGGGGGAAGCTGGGCTGTGCCACAGCACTGGTCACTTTGACAGCATCGCTGTTATTTAGCTGAGAGATGGCAATCAGTAAAGCCAATGCAAATTATTATCTTCCTCTGAATTCAATGGCAAAGCAGCAGTTCAAAAGATTGCTACCCAAGTAAAGAATAGCATAGTTTCTCCCAAAAGAAATAAAAATGGAACATTTTGGGGAAAAAGGGATACTTTCTCCGTATCTGATGAATTTCCATGAATAATAATGAACATGCTGTTTTCATTTTTAAGGTGACAGGAGGGGATGGAAGCCAAGCACAACAAAGAAGTGAATGGGAAAATTGGAAAAAGTCTTCCATAATTTTGGCTTCCAGAGTGCTCTGAAAAAAAGTGCTCCGTGTATCTTAGCTGACGCCCAGCTTTCCAGTTTGTTACCAGAACCCAGATGAGAGAATTGATGTGCAGTAGCTATAAACCTAAAAAGGACTTGGAGTAATGGCGTACAAATAACTATGCGTGGTTCAAGTTTACAAGCTGCTTGTGGCAAAGCAGTATGCTGGAGAGTGCAGTATAGAAGCCAGGATGGTTTTTGAGCAGTAGGCCGTTCTATAGCAGGGCTTGTTGACAGAAAAGCTTTTTAGTTTAAGTTTTTCATTTGTATGTTTTGCAAATATTGTCATGTAAGGTGATAAGAAAGATAGGGTTGTTTTTTTTGCGTGTCCAAGGCACATAAATTAGTGCTGCTTACTCATAATTAGTAAGAACAAATATGGAAACATGTAATCAGAGAAGTATTTATGTGATATTTATGCTTAAAGAACTCTATGCCTATTTGAAATTATATAAAATAATTTAGTTTTATATCTTTTCCCTTTAGAAGAGAAGAAAATAAGGTTTCAGATGTCACCATAGTTGACTTATTTGTCTGACTTACTCATTAGGTGAATTGGAGCAGCATTTAGCTTTGCTAAGAAGTGGGAATTGGCTGTCTTTCTACCATCCCTTAAATCTGGAAAACAGTTGGTCCATTTTGGCTCCTAAAACAAGTTTAGGGCTGTAGTATATTGCCAGTGAGGCTAGAATACGATAAGGTAGAGGAAACTATTCTGCTTTGTTAGTAGCCAGCACTTTTGCACACACATGCAAACGCACACGTAGTGGAAGAATCCTAATATTAGTAAGCAAGTTTCCATTTCTCTTCCACTATTTAGGTTGCATAAAGAGAGTGAAACAGCAACCAAAATCCAATTCATTTAAAATCTGTTACTTTAGTGATGAAAATACTAAATCATGAGAATGTCTTATCAGTTTATTCTCTCAGTCCTTTCCAAATAATTACTGGAAATGCTTCCCAAATAAACACAGCTATGCAAGGCTGCTAACTCATTGCATAACCTGCCTTCTCCTCTGGGATAACATTGCATATGTCCTGCAGGAAGCCATGTAAAATAGTAGCTTCCTCCTATTTTCATTTGAATGTGATTGAGCATTTGCGTCAATCAAAGTACCATGCAAAATTATTGTTAACCTCAGGAACGCAGCAGCTTCGCAAAGTTGTTTGTCAGATACAGACATTTGTCTGGAAAATACTGTGTAACTTGATCTCCTGTGAAATGTAATTTAGAATTTGAGTTTAACATATTAGCATTTAATATGTCGGCCAATCAGTATGCTCGAATTTTAACCTTTTCTACTTTCTATTGGAAGTAGCAGGATAGATTTGAAGACTATCACCAAGTCGCAGTCTCTCTTTCGCAGCCTTTCTCCCCTTCCAGCTAATTAGTGCCACATCTTTCCATTCCTCCTTGAATGTCGTGTTTCGCAGCCCTCGGATCATTCCTTTTCACTTCGGATGTTTCACAGATTGTCTTTACCATTCCTGCAGGGCCTCACCACATTAGGATCAAGTAATCCAGTTCAACAGATACCAGCACTAAATGAAGTGGAAGGGACATTTTGGGTACCTTGCAGGCTGTATTTCTGCTAATAGAGCCAGCCTCGGATACGCCTTCCTGGCAACAGCCTGATACTGTCGACATGTGGTGGCTGACTGTACTCTCTGTTCCCTTTTTCTAAATACTTGCTATGTACTCAGATATTGCCTGTGTACCCACTTATTTCTGCCTAACTCTATTTTCTTGCTCTTGAACCTTTTTAATTTCATCTGGTGCTTGAAGGGCATTTCTCCAATTTCTCAGGATTGTTTTGAATTCTGTGCCTGGCGTCACCAAGTGTAGTGCAAATTTGTTGAAGGGCACGGGTCTGGGCAATGATTTAGACTGATGCAGGTAGGTGAAATTGTAGTTAGACTTCTCAGTGCCATTACTGGTTTAGCTTGCTAGTGCTTCTGGTGCCTACATGCTGGAAGCACATCTTCAGTGAACACAGCCCCGATCTAAGTAGGAAGATGATACCGTGGTTGTATCATGTGGGATAACAAATGCAGTGCATTGACTGGTTAAAAGAGATACAATCCCTGGCAACTGTGCACCCACATAGTCCATTTCCAGTGGCATTCAGCAGACCCTTCTAGGGTTCTGTCATTGAAGCTGTGATCAATCTGTTCTCTCTTTTAACATACACCTAGAGTTTGGCAGAGTTTAAATATAAGGTAGTAGGTAAGTAGGAAACTTGTGCAGGTCAGATTTCATTCCAGGTCCTTCTCCAGTGCATACCAAACCCTTTTTTTTTTTGTTTTATATCATGCTTAGCTTATTTTTAAAGAGCTTTTTAATAACTACTGTCTAGTTAGTTATTTTCAGTTAGCAGTCGCTCTCATTAGTACTTTTACTAGTAACTGTGATTTTGAATTGAAGTATTGGTTTTGTTCTTACAGATAATTATGAAGTCAAATTGTAAGGGACTTTTTTCCCTGATTGTGGTTGTAGGGAGAAAGAGTCTCAGTGATGAACTATATAAATCCAAGATTAGTCAGCTGTTTTTCAAGTACATATCCCTGCAGTTTGTACCAGGCTGTTTCAGATTGTATGGGCTGCTAAGCATGTGTGAGGTGGAGAACCCTGACTCCACTGGAGTAGTGCAATAGCTTTCACTCATGTCAGTGGATCTAGAATTTAATTAAATTCACAGCTTCAGTCTCTCTCTGCATTCTCAACTGACAGTTATAAATACTTGCCCCAGTGTCCAGTAGCTAAAGGCATCTTTCCTAGCACCACACAGCTCTGTGCTATTCTTCTCTTTCTTTTACGTTTCTTAAACATAACGCTGCTTCGTGCGAGGCTTTGCAGCAGATAAATTCTGTACCTGCAGTAGCAAGCAGGATATGTATCAAAACCTGTTGAGGATCTGACCAGCTTTGCACAGTGGGCAGCAGGATGTACAGCTCAATGTTTTCTTCTGTGTTTGTGTAAGTGGGCATGACAGAAATGGAACACGGGGGAAATATTCTCAAGGGGGGTGAAAACAAGAAGTAAATCCACAGCAGTTTGAAATAAATTACTCTGCTGAAGATCTCTTGTTTTCCTAATAAAAGGCCATAGAACCTCACCCATCAATATGGGTTTATATAGGTTTATATAGGGATTCCAATCCAACACATCCCAAAGGATGTTGTTCACAGAGTGAATGTGCAGCTGAACATTTCCACTGGTCTTCCTTTGCATTTATCTGTCTTCAGTCTTATCACTATTATGTGACTGGATTTTTTTCCCAATAGGTTAGAAGCCATCTGCTCTCCCATTTCTATATTCACAGGCCATCATTCTCTCTTAAACTTCTCACATATTAATGTAACAAGTGGAGTTTCTAAAGGCTCCCTATCATCACAGATTATTAGTATTGTTCCTCTCAGTAAAGCCCTTGGTTTCCTGGAGGTGTTTCTTCCCAGTAATCTCTCTGAAACCACAGAGAGGTGTAGCAGCACCAACAACTCCTACCAGCTCTCCCCCATTGTACAGTAAGAATAAGTTTTGCCTACACTTTTCTCTGAGAACACGTGTCTGCTTGGGTCTGCTGTTACTGTTTCTTTCTTTTCCGAGTTGCTGCTTTTTAAAACATCATTTTCCATCTTGGACATGAGACCAATTTTCTTTTTTCTTTTAATGAACAACTTTCTCTTCTCTGTCAAAATATAGTCCAGACCTTACTAAGTGATCATAGTTGGTCTATTTTAATGGCCTGCCATTCTCTTTATTAAATATTTTATAACCTTTGTAATTTACAGTTTTTTCCAGCAATAATTTTATATTTTTTTCAGATCACTCAGTATGTTATAGGTCCATTTAGTATGGGCTGCACTAATATTATACATTGCTGGAGGTTTTACCACAAATGCTGTAAAGTTGTGAGCCAAAGCCCCGCAGGAATCTTACAGAAGTTTCCCTTATCAAACTAATTCATAATCTCATGGGAAAATAGGAAGGTTGTTTTTTTCTGACAAAACTAATTTTCTGTGTTGACTGGCATTAATTAGACTATCATCCTTTAATTGTACACTGATTTCTTCCTGTACCAGCCTTTCCATCAGTTTTCCTGACACTGATGTCAGGCAAAATGATCTGCAATTTCCTTATTAAATAATGGAACAAAGCTTATTTCTCCTGTCTTCGTGTGGGATTTCAAGACATGTTTTTCTTGGTTTGGTTCTTTTTAATTTTGTCTTACTGAGGTTTAGGGTTAATACCTGTTAAATAGGTATTATTTTACTTCCTGATATTTTGGAATCTTAGTAGTGAACATAGGAATTTCTGCTTTTATAGACCACATGAGGAATATTTTAGTGGCACAGAGCTGGTTAATCTTTCTAGTACTGTTTGTTACTATCACTATGAAATCTTCCTAACCTAGGATGTAAGATTCACAAAAGTGTGTATGCAGTTAATTTGACTGTTTTCTACCTTACCATAATGAGTAAAACTTCTGTTTAGCCATTGGCCTGGAAACTCTGTGAAGCGTGTGCTGTACGCTGTCTAAGGTGCCCAGGAAGTTTATATCACAATGCAGTCCTGCTACAAATAGATAAAAGTAATAAATTTGGCTCATGCCAAAGTTTTAAAGCATTTTATGAATCTGAAATTGTATTCACTGACATTATTTACTTAGAGTAATAGAAGACTCAATCTTGTCCAAACCCCAAAGTAATTAAACTGTTGAACACTTCCTATTGATCTATGTGGAAGACATTTTTGAATGATGAGGTGTTCCTCTGACCCAGCTTGCATTGTACTTAACTGAACAAATTAACTCTTTTTGACCCATTAAGAGAAACTGTACCTAAGTAAAACTGTGATCTACACATGAGATTTACTTTGTGATCTACTCATGGAAACAAAAATCATTGGTAATCTATATGCATCACTGGTTCTGGAAAAGTAATTATGAACACAAATCATTGCTGTACTTTCTAAAGACCAAAATTGGAGTCAGGACTTCTTTGTACTGGAAGCTGTACCACAAATGTGTTTCTTGCTTGCATGGGTATGTCATCAAATATTCACATGTTTTTTTAATTTATGGAAGGAGGGAGGGGAATGGAGGTCTGTACTCAGTCCAGTACAGAGCCTACAAGTAAACACAGAATGTATCACCGAAGTATTATTCAGTATGGACACTAAAAATGTTTTCAGGCCATTTTAGGAATGCACAGGCATATTCTAGTAATTAAGTAAGGTGGTAATCGGTGATTGTGAAAGATCAACAAGAAGTTAAACAGTAAACAAAGCGAAGAGAGAGATTACTTGTGTATAACATTGGTATTATAACCTAAAGGTATAGCCACAATATCTTCACTGAACTGAACAAGCAAGGAAAATGGGTAAGAGATTAGTTTGTAACTAAAGCAAACTGCAGCACTGCTAAATTAATATATTGGACCTGACTGGCATTTGAATTATACTCAGAAACAAAATGTATGAAAACAGTCAGATTGAAAAGAAGTTGTTACGAGTGTGTGTTTATTTACCACGTACCATTGCTGATCCCTAATCATTTGCAAGCTGATGAAAAGTTGTTCCCCACAGTGGTTATTTTTGATGCCTCATGTCTTTTATTTAAGCTTTAGCTGACCTGACGACCTGGAGCCTTCAAAACCTTTTTGATACTAGGTAACTAGTTTCTGTGTGGTGAATAAAAGAAGGAAACTAATAGAGCAAATCAGTGAAATGCATTTTTAGACTCTCCCATTAAATAGTTTGAGGTCAGCACCACTCTGCCTTCCTGAAGAACTGAAGCTGTGTTTCTTGGGAAAATAGCGAGTGATCCAAGAGCTCCCAGGTGCAAATTGTCATGGCTACAAATCTTTTCATGCTCGGTGCTCTGTTTCTGAAATTGCTACTTACAGTTCAGCTCTGGCAGGTTCCACACTGCTAGGTTTCTGAGGCAGGGGTTGTCCATGGCCATGTGTTTCTGCTGCATTTAGCATCATTGGTACTTCAACTGTCGAAGCTGGTGTTGCTGTAAAACCAACACAAATGACAAAGTAAACCAGTATTTGTTGAAACAAATGGATACCTCTTAAAAGCTTTTTTATTAATCAGTGTCCCCCCATTATCAGTGAGGACAGCAGTAGTCGCCACTGGTCCTATACTACAGGTGGCTATAACAAAAGTGGAAAGATGTGATTTAACTTAGGCTATAGAAAAAGTTTCTGTCATAGATAAAATTACATCTGATGAGTCACTTGGTTTTAGTATTGTGTTTAGTCTTCTAAACTACTGAGGAGCTTATTTTTAATCTATCTGTGCATTCTATTGCCACACGGTTACACAGCTATGTCTGGCAGCATATACCATGTCCTAGGAGAGACAGAAAAACTTCTGTCAACAGCATGTTGTGGGCTGCAAGTGATACCACCCAGTTCTCAAATGTGACAGACCTGATTTGGTGTCTTTGCTCTCAAATGGATAATGTGAGTGTCTGAAAACATGTGTATACCTCACTGGTGACTGCCTGATCTGCTGGCCTGTGGGCTGCTGGTGAAGGAGAGACTTGGCCACTCAGCCCTAAAGTTAGGTAGCTGGGTCATCCCTGAGTGGGGCCAAGCTCATAGGGGTACTCTGAGGAAGCTCAGCAGTAGGTAGTTCTGGAGTATAACAGGGATTTAGTGCCTGGATGGGACACCAGTATGGATATAGGTGGGGTACCTTGGGATTTAAAATGCCAGCAGTGCCATATGTAAGTATTCCCGGAAGCCACAGCCAAGCATCAGTGACCTGGGATTTACCTGGGATTTTTCACTTTAAAAATTTAGACATATATTTCTTTTGGTAGAATATGAAAATGTGAACTGCAGCTTTCATCCTTCAAAAGCAAGAAGCCTCATATCCAACGAAGGGCACAAGTACCTGCATGTTAGCTGTCGTGGTACCCCACTTTTGAGGCCTTTAGCATAGATTTTAGACCAGTGTGAGAACAAATCTGCCAGAAAGAGCTAGGTACATGGGGACAGTGATATGGAATTAAGCACAGAATTATGCTAAACTGTTCCAGTTCAGAACAATCCTAAAGAGACTCTTCATGAGCCTAGAACTCCTTCCAGCTGCTTGTGAGATTATGGCTGCGCCTGATATTCCTGCTTTCCATCTGCAAAGTCTGGTCTCTTTTTGAAACTCAGAAACATTTAATTTTTATTTGAGCATATTAAATTTTTTTTAATTTCATTTATTTCCCAAGTAAAATGGTTATGTGGAAACAGAAGTTTGTGTGGTGTTCTCACAGCTCGAATAATACAAGCAGCCTTGAGAAAATGAAATGTAACACAGCATGGGCCAGCCTGTGAGGACAGCTGGCTTCACCGTTAACCCTGCACCCAACACACATATATATCCCCTGCTGTTTTCCTCCTTTCCGTATGAGACCAGATGACAGAGGTGCAAAATGGACTGAAGGGCAGGATTTTTGTGTGTGTGGTACATGGCTTTTATCTGTCATGTTGTTTTATTTTGTTAGTGATCTAGGAGAGGGACTTTCTGTTTTGTAAGAATTTTATGCTGCCTTGAGCACATGGTAATACTGCCAGTACAGTTACTGTAACGCAGAAAAACATATGCAGACAAGTGTTTCAGTATTGGACTTCAGTACATTTACACAGACTTGAGATTCATTTATACTGCATCAGCTGAATTTGCACTACATGCATTTTGATTGTAACTGCCAAAATCTATTCTGTCTTTGGCAGATTACTTTATGGGGTTTGTGAGGAAAAAACGCGGCTGATGAAATTTGTATTGACAGGACTGGATTCTGTATTTATGGAAAATAGCTACTGCAGTCCCCCCCTGAGTCACGTTTCTTCCTCTGTTCTTAATTCAAGGTCCTGAAAACCTAGGATAAATCAGGCAACATTTGCCAATGTATGTTCTTTCAGTGGAAAGGAAACCTGACATGTTATTGATAATAGACCAGAATAGTTCTATCGATAATTTGACCTCTTCCACTGTTTAAGCATCTTTCAGATGAGGACTGATTTATCCTTCCAGCATTTCTGTCTTATGCAAAAATATTTTTGTCAGTTTATAGGAGATACATCACAGCTATTCCCTTTAGTTACTTAGTGGCTGACTCCTGATCTCTGACTTCGTGTGAATAAAAACATGGCCCTGTTTTGCTACTTAGAAGTGGTTTGGGGAGAGAAGAGAATACAGTTGTATGGAAGGAAAACTAGCAAAAGGGGGAACAAAAAAGCCCAAATCAGCCTTCTTGATGGTTTTGAATTTTTAGTGAGATTGAAAGATGTTCCTTTTATGTGGTCTAATATTCAGTTTAACTGGTGCATGGAGTTTAATATTACTACTAGAAAAAAAAAAATTACCATTACTATAATGTTGTAATTCTATTGCTTGCTATAGTATGAACCATCTGGAATAGAAAATGTGTAACACAAAGGGTATAAATATATCTAACAAAAAGGAATGGGAATTGGAAGTCTATAATGCTTATAGTTAGGAGTAAGGGAAGAAAATAAAGAAATACAAGTTGCTCCTAAACTCATCAGTAAAGTTGAAAGTGAATGCTGCAAGTTCTCCCAAGTGCTTTTCAGCCATAAAAACTTGTAGAATATAGATCTTAACTCAGATACAAGCCGGTGGAGCACTGAACTGACACATGCATACTACTGTTGTTTTCCTTTGCTAACAGTCCTTACTTGCTGCGGTGGTCCCTGGAGGTTCAGGCTGGTTTTCATTCAGAGTGGCTCAAAGCATTAGGACAGTTTGGTCACTTTATATCTCAGTAGGAAAGCTTCAGATTAAAACAACCTCCGTCATTCAAATATAGAGCTTCTTTGTCTCTTTCCTTCTTTTTTTCTTTCTTTCTTCTTCGTTCCGTCCCCCTTCCCACCCTGCTCACCCTTTTGCTTTTCAATGTCTTATAAGTCATCCTAACTTCTTCATTCTCTTAATCTATTTGAATATACGTATTTACTTGGATACTGGTT
>WTSP01028014.1:7150-31038 GCA_025331215.1 Actenoides lindsayi | reverse complement strand
TGCAGTTGGTTAGAAGAACTGAGCTGAAAAGTAAAATCACTGAACAGAATTAGTTCTGTTCTCACTCAAACCAGGACGTTCCACCCCTTATTCCATACCATTTACGTCATACCCATCACTAGGTTATCATTTCTTTCCACAGAAAAGTTCATTGAGTTCATGACTGTAGATTTCCATCTATTGTAACAGTCTGTCAGGGGAGGAAGGATGGAATCCATCACAGTTCATACCCACAGGTTGCAAATTCATCTCAGGAGCTTACTGGATGCCACTTGATGAGGCTAGCTCCTGTCATCACCATTATGTTGTTCTGAAAGTCACTTACTGAATACTGTTAGTATTATGCAATTAATATACAGCTTTGAATCAAGTATTCTCACCCAGAGTTAAATTTCCTTGAGGTACACATTGTACTTCATCATCTTTCATCATTACCCACCAAGTACTTCCAGATCCTTGAGTGAAAGCAGTCCCACAAATGGGTTTACCTTTGCCCGAAACAGGAAACACCCTCATGGTTTTCCCCAACAGATTCCTTTCATACACAACAGGGACTTCATCCCCTTCTACTGTGTGTAATGGGTCTGACTGAGCAGGACCAGCTCAATTGATGGATCCTGTTAAGAGGAACATTTAAGAAGACATAACTCCATCTCAAACTAAGTTATTTATGAAAGGGCTTGGGGGACACTTCTAGAGTAAATTTTAATTTTTCAGCCCTTAGGCTTCCTCTTTTCCCTTACTTTAGCTTTCTTCATGGGTTGTTATACTTTTTCCTTTCCTCTATCACGCATTTTCAGAGCTAGAAAGATGATTAAGGGACTGGAACATCTCACTTATGAGGAAAGGCTGAGAGACCTGGGGCTATTTAGCCTGGATAAGAGAAAACTGAGAGGAGATCTTATTAATGTTTAAAAATATCTGAAGGGTGGGTGTCAAGTAGAAGGGGCCAGTTACATTTCAGTGGTGCCCTGTGGTAGGATAAGAGATAATGGTAGCAAGGTGAAACACAGGAAGTTCCACCTCAACATGAGGAAAAACTTCCTCACTGTGAGAGTGACAGAGCCCTGGAACAGGCTGCCGAGAGAGGTTGTGGAGCCTCCTTCTCTGGAGACTTTCAAGACCCAGCTGGATCTGTTCCTATGTGGCCTGTCCTAGGTGTTCGTGCGCTGGCAGGGAAGCTGGACTCAATGGTCTCCAGAGGTACCTTCTAACCCCAACTGTTTTATGATTCTGTGATTCAGTTTTTTATGACCCTGGTCTTCCTACCTCAAGAGTTCAATTTAGTCCTCTTCACCCTGTGTAGGTTATCCAGTTACTTCCCCACTGTGTTGAAGAATTCCCCCCCATATAAGTGCTCCCACTCAGATGAATGCGTTCAATACCACTGGTTGTTATTTCTAACACATACGGAACCTGACTGAACAGTAATGACTCAGGAATGATCTTAGCCATTTTACAGCAATGATATAACTATGTAATTTAAATGGTAAAATGTTAAACAATACTAACTTGGGCTTCAAGACCTAGAAGAAAATGAGATCTTACCTTTAGTTGTACTAGGAAAGCAAATTAGCATCTTGATTTACTTGACAGCTTAAAAATTAAAATCAATTTATTAGCTCTTAATCTTGTACCCTAAATAAAATAATTATGGGACATAATTTAAAGAGTTCAGAAATATCACAGAATGCATGTTCCATGAAGCTTAACTAGAAGGATTTCATACTTTTTTTTTTCATATGTCATTTTTACATAGCAGTAAATTAATGAAGTCTAAACAAGCCAGTATTAATGATTTGACTAAGAAATATTCAGTATTACTGAAGCAATAGAATGGTGTAATTCCTACCTCACTGTGTTCAGTTACACTGTCTCAGTACTAAAGTGATACAGAGCTGCAATGATTCTGCATTTTTTGTATCTGTGTAAATTTAAGCAATAGTGACAGCTCCATGGTTCCTACATCTGATTCATTAATGTTTGGTTATAGCATGTGCACCTATCTTATTTTTTCTACTCTAAGTCTTTAAAATGCAACGTATTTATCACAAAAGTTGTAAGTCAAGCCTGGTTACATAGTGTGAAAAAAATGTCTATTTTGAAGCACAGTCTGCCATCTAGTGGGAATACAGCAGTTAGCAGTAACAGAAAAGTTGGAGAAAAATACTGATCACCACTTCTGAGCTGAGCAGAATTGTCTCACTGTCCATTTGGGTTTTCAATAATGAACACCTCACACATTTGTGAATTTTCGTTTCCAACTAACTTTAGCCAAATATTTGAGATGATATTGGAGGACTTGTTATAAATTATTCAAATGAATGGAAATTGAGCAGAACAGTCTCTGGAAAGCTGTGCATTAAATATTAGGGTCTCTTTAATGAAAGCTAACTTTCAGCAGCAGAAGCCCAAGAGCAAAAAAAAAAAAAAAAAAAAACAGCTCACTGAGACATTGCAGAGTAGCTCACCTTCCACAAACAATTCCTGTAGCTTCAGGGTTTTCCTTTTCTTCATAATGGGACATACAAGACTGACAGTAGTCCCTGTTCTTGCATTGACATAGAACAGCAAGTTTTGAAAGAGAAATTTCACAGAAGCATGAAATCACAGAATGACTGAGGTTGGAAGGGATCTCTGAAGGTCATCTAGTCTACTTCTCCTTCTCAGATAGGGTCATGTAGAGACAGTTGCCCAGGACAGTATGACTAGGTGGTCTTTGAAGATCTCCAAGGAGGGAGATTTCACAGCCTGTCTGGACAACCTATGTCAGTGGTTGATCACCCTCACAGTAACTAGGTGTTTCCTGATGTTCAGATGGAACCTCCTGAATTTTGTTTTGTGCCCATTGCCTCTTGTTCTGTCACTGGGAACCACTGAGAAGAGCCTGACTTTGTCTTCTCTAGACCATCCCTTCAGATATTTATATGTATTGAGAAAGTCCTCCCTGAGCCTTCTCCTCTGCAGAAATAGTCTCAGGTCTTTCAGCATTTCCTCACAGAAAGACACTCCACTCTAACATCTTTATGTCCTTTTGTTGGACACTTTCTACTGGGTTCATATGTCTCTTGTACTGGGAAGCCCCAAACTATGCCCAGTGCTCTGAGTGTGATCTTACTGGTTCTGAGTAGAGGGGACCTTTTGACCTGCTGGTAGTCCTTTGCATAATGCAGCCCTGGATACCACTAGCCTTGTTTGCCACAAGGGTACACTGCTGGTTCATTTTCAACCTGGTGTCCAGCAGGACTCCCTCATCATTTTCTGCAAATCTGCTTTCCATCTGAGTGCCATCAGTATATACTGATGCATTCATTTCAAAGAGGAAAAAAACTATTGGTTTTGTTAAAACATATTCTGATGTTATCATGTATTCTGCTACATTTTTAAAGAAATTATTAATTTAGCTTTGCTTTTTCTTCCCTCAAATCTATACCCACAAAGGCAGACGTGGGTTTCAACATCCTTCAAATGCACACATCATCAGGTACATCACTTCATAAATTAAACACATAATAATTTCAGTCTGGATAACGTGTCTAAGTGAGCATTCTCTGATTTTGGTGGGACAACTAAGTCATGACCTTCTCCTATTGTTAATTCATCTTCAGAAAACTTTCTGATGACATGAGTACACCAGCCATCCTCACACTGCTGACTTAATAAGTGAATATTAAGGCATATCCAGGTGTGATAGAGTGCAGCTGCTTGTCTTACCAGCACCTAAGAGGAAAGGTGAAGGAGAGATGGCTGCATTCAACATTTCTAGAGGAACTCAGACAGACTTATTTCAACTGTCATTACAGCAAAAAATACTGGTTTGAGCACTTCACATTCTTACCCTGGTTTAGTCAGTTCATTTCAATCTAAGACCATACTTTTACTAGAACAGAAGTCCTGCTCTTGCTCCCAATAGACACACAGGGGTAGGGCTGAATTATCTCTTTTCACTTCAGTGTGGTTTAAACGGACTGAAGCTAATTGTGAAACTACACCCCAGAGGCAAGCTGGCTGATGAGCAGTATCATTCATCTCAGATGCTCCCAGTGTTGTCTCACAGCTCCCACTGCATTATGAATTTAGCAACCACAAGTTTCCCATGCCTCTTGTGTGCTCACAGAAGAAGGAAAGCTTTGCTGATGTTACAAAATCTCACCTTGGTTCCCAGCTTCTGTTAAGGTTCAAGATTATCCAAGAGCTATATAAAATTTTCAAATGAGATGTGGCATCATTTCCCCCACACACCATTTTTAATGCTGGTATTCATACACTAATTACTGGCTCACTTCAGACTACTAAATCTAATGGAATTCACCTGGAGGAAGAAAAAATTTATCAAAGGAGTATCAGAGCCATTTGCTTCATTATCTTTAAGAACTCTTGGAGGACTGCTGGCATTTTCAAAACAGAAGAGAAAGAACACTATAGTTAGCTTTAAAAAATGGGGAAGGAGGAGGGGAGGGAACAAGCTTCCTGATCTGTACTCTAATCTCAGTTTTCAGAGGTGTACTGGAAAAAAACAAAACAAAGCACAACACAACAACAAAAACAACTGATCAATTTATAGCCTTTGGAAAATGAAAGACAGTGGTAAGAAAAAGCTACTTCAGAGCAATGCAATTTTAAAAAGCAAACAAAAAATAGCCACAAAAAACCCAACCAACCGAACAAACAAAACAAGTGTCCTATGAGTAGAGAGAAGTATAACTCACTGCCTCTTTCTAACTTTTAATGTTGGCTCAGATGACCTTATAATAACTTGCAACACATGGTACAAAGCAAAGGAGAAGTGATAGAGTGGGAGTAAAGCTTGCTGGAAAGCTGTACAGACTGACTAAATCAGAGGTTAACCATCAAAATGACAGACAGTTTTGAGCAGGGTTCTCATTCTGTCTTTGACAGTTTCTAATCTTAACATAAATCAGTAAATGTCGAATTGCAGCAGAAAGGGGTACAAGTGCTGAGATGTATAAATGTGAGTGCTGTTTTCAAGGTTGAAAGAAAAAAAAAAAAAAAAAAAAACAGAAAAAAGTTCCACTTTGCTCATAATCCAGAGAGCATATAACAAGAACATGCAGAAGTAACAAGACCTAGGAAACATGACCTACAAAGAATGACTGTAGGTATGAGGACTGTTTAGTCTGTAGAAGACTAAGGGCATATTCTTTGTATGAATAAGGGTTGTTGTTGCAAAGAAGAAGGGAATAATTTATTCTTAGTGTCCACAGGGAATAAGAAAAACATTTCCATTACAGTAGGTTCTTAAGGACAAATTTGACAAATATTTGGTAGGAATGGTTTGGACACAGTTAATTTGAAAGTAAAGGAATCACTTATATGTTTCTCAAGGTTAATTTTGGTTATAATTTTTATGACTGTAGATGACAGACATATTGGCCAAACTATTAAGCCTATTTCCCATGTCTAGAACTAGAATTCTCAGAGGTCCCTGGTAAAAATCAAAGTAATTTCTGTTCCTGGATCTGTCTGAAATTTAGAGAACAGAATCAAGGCTCTCTATACTTTTTTTTTTTTCTTTTTTCAAAGGAAATATTGAAAAAAAAAAAGCAGATGTTTGTATTTCACATTGACTGTTTCTTTATGCTTTTCTTGAAGTTAAGTACATTTGTAATGTTCTCATAAATACTTCTGATTTTCAGTGTAAGTTCTGAATAATTACTAATTTTAATGTAATTTTAAAATTATTGTTTTGGAATAAACTCATCTGCCTCTTCTTGTCCTTCCTGTCCTATGCCAACCCTTTTTGTCCATGTGTGTAATGTAACACATGAATCTGACTAAATGACACAGTCGAACATTTAAAAAAAAAAAGGAAGGGAACTCGGGAAAGATAAAGAAAATAAGACGTGAGATGCAGTTTCTAAGACCTCAGAATTTCTGAGTGGATGTTTACGTGACAGGAGTCTAGACATTACACACCACTTTTCCTACAAAAATGACAGCCCCACAGTTATACCAAGTTCTGGTTTAATTAGTTTCCGGTGGATACAAAGGCCCAGCGATGACTGGTGCCCTGTGGGACAGCAGCTCCTTGTGGGCCAGGGGCCAGGAGTGGCAGGGGTTCCCCAGGGGGTCCATCAAGTCACACCCTGGTAGTCAGTGCCTGTCCCACTACCCCAGCCAGGGAGCACCAGGGCATCCCAGTGATGGGGAATCAAGGATCTCCCTTTGGACAAGGACACCAAGACCAGGCTGGCACAGGGGCCTTCAGGTGGGCCTGGCTTGGTGGGGTCCATGGCCTGCTGTGGGGAGCTGGAGACTGGTCTTGCTACAGCATCACTTACAACCCTGGGGGCTGACATGGTGTCCTGGGCAGAGGGCAGGGTTAGGGGGAAGCCCTACGGGGGAGGTGGACAGGAACAGTCAGGGTTATTGGTAACTGTAGAGCCTTGAAAATTACCTTGAAAATGTTAGATATTGCATTCCTAATGATGTGCTGACCTGCGAATCATGACTATCAGGCCTTCTTAAGGGAATATTATAAGCATTTATTCATTATGAAAGATTAAATATATATATATATATAATTCTTGTTTAATGCAGTGGCCTTCTTCAAACTCTAACCTCTAACTCGAGGCCATTCAAAAGCTTCATGCATCTCGAGGTGAGAATTACAGTAGGCATACCATTTGCTGCAGCATTCAAGGACACATTTATCAGCAAAATTGACTTTCTATTACCTCACCCCATCTATAATGTTGAAAGATATTCCTAGATCAGTGCTCTCATTTTCATTAAAGTACTGCTTTTCAGTTTTTTTCTAACAATGCCACCTGAGCAGAACCTACCACTTTGTTTTAGAGAGAAGAACAACTACTCCTTATGTTTCAACCTGTGAAAACATTGCATTGTTCTGCTTTCTGTGCAAAAGGAATTTGTGTATTTAGGCCTAATACCCATCTTTAGTATTAAGTGCCTATTAAAATTAGAGCTGTGTATGAATTTCAGACAGTTTGTTTTGTCTGTTTCCAATTTAAAGCTCTATCCTAGCTGTGGTTCATTGATTGTCAATACACTCTATATCTTCAAAATTAGACCTTTGTAGAAAAAGCACAGTACAGGGGTACAGTTCTTCATTCAGGAGCAGGTGATGGTGATGCTCTGGCTGTTTTCTGATGCCATGGGTATAACCACATAATACCTGTGAAGTGGTACCTTCTCATACAAAGGATTGCCACCAGACAAAAGTGTGTTACTATAAATATGAGTACCAAAAGAAACTTGCCTGCTGTGCTTTTATTTGGAATACACAGATACTCAGATACTTTAGGTCAACTCATGTGGCCTGTGCTCTAGTTCTGCTTAGCCAATGATACCAGAATTAAACCTATTCAAATCACATACCATACTGATTCAAATCATAAGGAAAAGGGTGTAAAAACTTTCATAACGTAAACTATTAAGAAAACTATGATTGTTCACACCAAACAAATGAAAGAATCACAAGAGTTCATTCTGGCTTATTCTGTTTGTGCTGTCCTATGATCTCACTCTTCTACAGGGCTAGCTACACCATACATAGGAGAAATGTTCCTATCTTCATTCAAACAAGCAGTATTTAGAAGTCTATGCAAACCTTGCCAAATGCTGTATCATCTCAGGGTAACTGCTACTTTCCTGTTTGTAATTTCTCTCAAAGGCCAGACTCATCAAATAGAGGAGTCTTTCAGCATCTCTGAAGGTCAGTAGGTTGAGATTAATTTGCCCAGGAGTGAGGAACAAATTCTGGAGAGAAGCATCATTATGAGTTCCAACAACTTCCTTTTTGCTTTCATCTCCCTGACAGCCCATTGGTCCTCTTGTTCATACATTGGCTCCTAATGAATGTTTTTGTCTTCCAGCTCTCTGCCTTTCCCAGGGAACCTTTGTAATCAGGAAAAACTTTCATGTGCAGATAGTGTTTAGGCTGATAGAGATAACAAAAAAGTTAGATAACATAACAAATTGCCACAAGCCATCACATCTGAGCACGCAAGTAACTGGCCCTTGATGTATCTTACAGGGATACCATGGTTAAAGCTGGCAATAGCTTCCAGTATTTGAATGTGGAACGAACAGATGAAGAATTTAAAAGGGTTGACTCTAGTTAATTTAAATTCTTTGAATATACCCTTGATTTAAAGACAGCTTTAGAAACTTCCTAGCAATTAAGTAACTTGAAAAGGTGGTAGATTAAGGAGAGGAAAGTAAGAGAATTTTAAAACTGGCAGTATCATTAACATTCTGTTATAGTTGAAAATTATATACTCACAATATCCTGATGGGTCTCAAATTGATAGATTAAGCACAGTTGTGAGTTTCTGAATGAAGTGACTGTGACCAAGAAAAAAGTCAACATTCAAAGGTTATGCTGGTACAAGGAACTTGACATGCCTTATCATTCATGATGATTACCTACATATTTTATCAAGCATGTAAGTATTTTTATTCACTGACTGTTTGAGGGTAAAAAGAGGAAAGCTTTTGTAAAGAATTACAAAGTTAGTAAAATTTTTCATTTTTATCTTGGTTCCCATTAAATCTTGCCCTCTTTTCCATGCCATGTACACAATTCTTACCCATGTATAAATGTGGACTAGCTATTCACCAGTAAATTAATTTAATGAACTAGATATTCATTCCCCTAGATGCTTTCTTTCTCTGATACCAAATCACCTTAATATGAATTGCCTGCAGGCTGCACACTTGTACTGCACTTTTTATGGAACTTATGATGACATGATGACTTTTCCAGGTTCCAGCTGTTATGCATCTGGTGTTTATGGAGGTCAAAAGAACCAGTGAACTATGCTTTTGCTTTTTTTCCTGCAAGTTCATGTCTTTTTTTTTCAGCACAGAAGTTTCAACAGGTGTTACCCATTGTAATTAAAAAAAAAAAAAAAGGAAAAAAGAAAAATTTACAGATGTGACCTCTTAGGGAAAGACATGCCACAGAAATTATACCTTTTGCATTCTGCTCCTGTAAAACTTTTCTGGGGAAACAAACATTGTCACAGCACAGTCACATAGCTGGGTAGACAGCCCTTGCCATATATGAAAAGATAGCTGCAAATTAAAAGAGAACATATGCTTCAGAGTACAGGTATGTTTTCAGGTGAATGTGAACAGGACCATGCACATCTGTCTTTCTAAAATAGAGAATGTGATATTTAGACATGAAATTACAGAGCTAAAAAAGAAGAAAAATAATTTCTAGAATGGGGGTCTGCTAACTTCTACAGCAGAAGAAAGATATCTTCTTGATATCTTCTCCTGTTTCTTTTATCTTGCAGTACAATTCTGAAACAAAATGTACAATAGCCTTTGCCTGAATAAATAAACTCCCTGACCACTTCAGGGCTGACCAAAATGTAAAGCATATTATCAAGGGCATTGTCCAAATGCCTCTTAAACAGTGACAGGGTTGGAGCATTGACCAACTCCCTAGGAAGCTTGTTCCAGTGTTGACCGCCCTGTCAGTAATGTTTCCTAATGTGAAGCCTGAACCTCCCCTGATGTAGCTGTGAATCATAGGCATAAATATTGCTACTGGATACCAGGAGAACCTCCTTCTGAGACCACTTCCCCTTCTCAGGAAGCTGTGGAGAGCACTGAGGTCACCCCTCATTCCTCAGTCTCTCCAAACTAGACAAACATGGTGTCCTTAGTATTTACTGGACATTTGTTTCAGCCCCTCATCAGCTTTGTTGCTCTTCTCTGGACACATATGAGTACCATCACATCCTGCTTAAATTGTAGAGCCCAGAACTGTACACAGTACTTAAGGTAAGACTGCACCAATGCTAAATACAGCATGAAAGTAATCTCTTTGTATCTGCTGATTATGCTGCGTTTAATGCACAGCAGATTGTGGTTTACATTCACACCTGCCAGTGCACACAAGGATGGCTAGATGAGAAATAACTGTATTTTCCTAGATTTAAGTGATTAATTTTCAGTGTTCCCTAGTGAACGTGATGTCTTTAAATATTGTCCTTAGAGGATACCCAAATACATATGGAGTCCTGACACATAGCAGTGAAACTGAGACCACGTATACCACATCCATAGTGACTGGGGTTTTTGGTTTTTAAGTTAGTGTATGTTCAAATGTTCTATGAACATGGTCATCAGGGCCTAGGAAATCCTGACTGAATGTAAGAAAAAAATCTTGAGCTTTTGAAAATTCTTTGTGTTTTGAAATAGAATGTTATACATAGATAATTTTCAAAACAACCCTACTAATCCCACAGCATCAACAACTCTGTCCAAGTGACACCAATCTCCTAACAACTACTGACACATCTAGCTGAGACAGCAGGACATCATGTAGAGAACTGTATCATCACACACACAAGTTTTAAATTCCTTCTCTTTAATATCAGTCTGTTTCAATGATTTCACGTATATCCTTCAGGTGCTTTTTACTTTCCAGTCATTTTGTCTGATTTAAAAACTTCCCTTTCAGTGAAAAAAAAAAGAAGCTTAGTTAAACTGAAAAAGGTCATCCTAGTCTTTTTATGTTCCGAATCATCAATTAGTTCTGCTCAGTGGCACCTTCCCAGGCTCAGTCTTTTCTCCTGAGAGAAGTGCCATGAGGTAAATGTTCAATAATATTTCGTATTTCTGTGTAGAATTCAGAATGTTCTTCATACTCAGATGCCAAAGGTCTTTCCCAAATCATATCACTCAGTAAGCTCTCTCTGGATATTTGTGGGTTTTTTATTGCAGGCTGTGTACTCTTATTTTTCCAAATTGCACTATTGCCCATGGCATTCTTCCTAGTAATTTTCTCCCCAGATTCATCTAAACTCTGTCAAAAACCAGGGAAGCAAATCAACAAGAAACTTAACTCTCACAGAAATTTTCTAGATGTGTTGTAGTCAGCTGTCAGCTTTTCCTATTGTCCACTGTATGGTGTGTTTTTACTTTCAAAGCATTATATTTTTCTTTTCTTTTCTTTCTTTTTTTTTAATTTTTTTTTCACCAGTCATCTCCACCCAGTTTACTCTGAGAGACTGCACCTTCCAGATTCTTTAGTATTAAATAGGCCAAGGGAGTTGAAGTGGAGCTATTTTTAAAGAAACAGACTCTGGTACTATGCCCTGAAACACAAAACTGCAGGTCCTGTAATTCTTTGGATTCAGTTTATGAGTGTCTGAGGTATAAATACTGACAACTCCAAACTTATTGAATAAACAAATATTAGATATGCAACAGGAGAATGAAGTGTTAGTAAAATATGATACAACATAAAGCAGAAAAGAGAAATGAAATACAGCTTGCTAAAGATTGCCTAGCACAACAGGATAAAGTGGTAACAGAAAAAAAAATGATATTTTTCATATGAAGTGACAATCAATATGCCCGTAACATGAGAAAGTTTCTCCAAAAGCTGCTGAGCTGCTAATGGAAAAATTAGTAAGAAAACAAAGATCCCCAAAGAATATAATAAATCAGGGCTCCAGGGTCCTAAACTACTTTTCATGTACAGAATGTAATGACATCTCATTTCCTACTTTTCTGTCAGAAATGCCAGGCCAACAGCATGATATAGAGCCTTATAAGCCTTTTTGCTTCATTTCTTTACTGGATATTTAATAATGTGTATTAAAATAGACTACAGACACAGAAGAAAATAACCTATTCTCATTCAGTACTCCCGTTTTCTGTTCACAAATACTTCAAGTCTTCTTGTAGTGATGGGCTATTTTCTACAAATAATTAACTAAGGGTCAAGCATGTTTTTCTCTTTATTTAAAAATTGAGCAGTGTATATAGTTCTGATTTGATACAGAGAGTGAATTTACAAAGCATAATTCAGTTAAGTATCTAGATATGATATTGCTGATGGTACAGTACAAAAATATAAAGAAATCAGTGCTATGAAAGGAAGTTGCCTAACAGTCTGTAAAGCATGTTGTTTAATGCTGCTGCCTGAAGCCTATGGTTTTTTAGCATGGTGATTGTTTTGGAACTGTTTCTGAGCCATATGATTCTCCCTCTACAGCAGCTTATACACCTAATTTAAAATATGGATGTGGCTATGGGACAGGAACCAGAATGTTAGGTTTTGCAATACACAGTATTGCAGTAACCATATCCATCCTTGGTTTAGATTTTTGTCTCATACATAAGGGAAATATGTCTGAGAAGAACTTAAAAACAGTTTTCTTAGAAATCAACCTGTTTTGAACAATGATTACAGAGGAGTGATTCCACCTATCCCAGTCTCCAGTCTTTAGCCTTCTATCCATGCCCCGCTGCATGTTTTTTATAAAAACTGAGAGGATTGGGGTTTTTTTCAACAAACACAGCATCATGAGGCCCATCTCAAATGTAAAAGCTGTGAAATTTAAGAACTGACTGCAAATAGTCCTTACCTCCAAATAATACATTTTAACCTATGCCTTCTTCAGTATAATGACATAAATTTGACAGATCTTATGTAATTTATTCCCTTAGTTTGACCATTCTTAAAATACACATTTCATGTAAAATAACATTTCATATGGATCAACATAAACAATGGTTGGTAAATACATATGGAACATTCACACCAGACTATTTGGTAAGGTCATATCACGTATGTATTTGATGCTCAGTAGTCATTTTCTTGAATGGTAAATCACAGAAACATAGAACTTTTTGGGTTAAAAGGGACCTTAAAGATCATCTAGTTCCAGCCTCCCTGCCATGGGCAGAAACACCTTCCACTAGACAAGGTTACTCAAAACCCTATTCAACATGGCCTTGAACACATGCAGTGAGGGGACATCTACAACTTCTCTGGGCAACAAGTTCCAGTGTCTCACCACCTTCACAGTAAAAAATTTCTTCCTACTATCTAAACTAAATCTACTCTCTTTCAGTTTAAAAACACTACCCCTCACCCTATCACTAAAGTCCCTGATAAAGAGTCTCTCCCCATCTTTCCTGTAGGCCTCATTTAAGTATAGGAAGGCTGCTATAAGGTCTCCCCAGAGCCTTCTCTTCTTCAGGCTGAACAACCCCAACTCTCCTAGCTTGTACTGATAGGAGAGCTGTTCCAGCCCTCTGATCATCTTTGTGGCCCGCCTTCGGACACATTCAAGCAGGTTTATGTCTTCCTTACACTGGCAGCCCAAGAGGTGAACACAGTACTCCAGGTGGGGTGACACAAGATCTGAGTAAAGTGGCAGAATCATCTCCCTCGACCTGCTGGCCACACTTCTTTTGAAGCAGCTCAGGATATAGTTGACTTTCTAGCCGATGTGATGGTGTTGGGTCATAGGCTGGACTTGATGATCTCAGAGGTCTTTATCAGCCTCAGTAATTCTGTGATTCTGGGCTGTGAGTGCACGTTGTCAGCTCATATTCAGTTTTTCACCTATCTGTACTCTCAAGTCCTTATCTACAGGGCTGATCTCAATTCACTCATTGTGCAGACTGTTTCTGTGTTTGAAATTGCACCAATTCAGGTGCAGGACCTTACCTTTGGCCTTGTTGAACTTGATGTTCACACAGGTTCACACACTTGTTCACACAGGCTCACACGCTTGTTCACACAGTCTCATATTTTTAGCCTGTCAAGGTCCTTCTGGATGTCAACCCTTCTTCCCTCTAGACTATCAAACACATCACACATCTTGGTGTCATTGGCAAAATTCCTAAGGGTGCACTCAATCCCACTGTTCATGTCCCCAGCAAAGATGTTAAATGATACTGATCCCAGTAGAGACCCCTGAGTGATACCACTCATCACTGTTCTCCATCCAGACATCTAGTCATTGCCTGCAACTCTTTGAATATGACCTTATTCACTGAGTGGTACACATGTCTCCATTTTAGAGACAAAGATCTTATGGGGGACAGTATCAAATGCTTTGTACAAGTTCAGGTCAATGATGTCAGTCACTCTTCCCTTATCCACCGATACTGTAACCCCATCATAGAAGGCCAACAAAGTTTTCAGGAAGTTTGGCCTTAGTGAAGCCATGTTTCCTGTCCCCAGTCAACTATTTTTTCCATGTGCCATAGCATAGTTTCCAGGAGGATATGTTCAGTAATCTTCCCAGGGACAGAAGTGACACTGACCAGACTGTAGTTTCCCAGGTCTTCCTTTTTTCCCTTTTTTAAAATAGTGGTTATGTTTCCCCTTTTCCAGCCAGTGAGAACTCTATCAGCCTGCCACAAATTTTCAAATATGATGGACAGTGGCTTAGCAACTTCGTCTACCAATTGAACCAGGACCTTTAGATGCATCTCATCGGGTCACACAGACTTGTGCAACTTCAGGTTTCTTAGATAGTCTCAGACTTCATCTTCTCCTACAGTGGGTGGTTCTTCATTCTTAGTACTCCAAGTGGAGTAAAAATGCATCAGTATTTTTCTTTAAATTAATTTTGCATTAATGTTTATTTGTGCTTGATAGAGTAAATATATTTGCAGATGCCTAAGAAAAATTACACAAACTTGAAATACTACAAATTAATGACAGTAACAACGACATAAAAAGAAACAATGGCATAAATGTTAAGTCACAAAATAAAGAGTCACTAGTTCTTGTACCTGAACTGTTGCATCATTCATGGTACTTTCTGTGCATGAGTCAATTGTCACAGATTAGGGTCACGGCAGCCCTGTAGACCTATAACAGATGCTCTCTGTTAACCCAGCTCCTTCCAAAAGGAGAATAGAAAGGGAATAAGGGAGAGAGACTCAGCAATTAGAAAAGGAAACTAGAACTGCTTTAATGAAAATGAAAATAATGATAATAAAAATGGAATATATACAAGTATATACAAAACCAGTATCAAACCCAGCCCCCCCGGTGGTAATTACATCACCGTCACCACTGATGCTGTGGAACAGGCACTGGGAGAGTCCCCGACTGGGACTGTGTTCAGATGGGAGCTGTGTTCAGGAGTTGGATTCTGGTACTGAATTGGCATCCAAGACAGAATGGACAGAGTTCTCCATGGAGTTTCCTCAGAAGAAACTGGAAGAGGACCCGAGCCAAGCTGAGCAAAAATGGCAAAGAGGGCCAAGAGGGCAAAGAGAGAGAGAGTGAGAGAGAAGGACGCTCCTGATCCCTCAGCTTTATACTAAATATGACGTCTATGGGATGGAATACCTCGTTGGTCAGTTTAGGGTCACCTGTCCTCTCCGCTCCTCCCTGCAGGTGCAGTCTTTCACTTTTCTGCACCCCTCAATGTGGTACACAAGATCCAGCAGTGGCCTTGGTCTGCATACCAATCCTTGGTAGTAACTCTAAACATGGGGTGTCATCACTGCTAGAAGCAGACACTGTCTGTGAAAACAAGCTGCTAAGTTCAGACAGTGCAGTTGGTTAGAAGAACTGAGCTGAAAAGTAAAATCACTGAGCAGAATTAGTTCTGTTCTCACTCAAACCAGGACACCAATACAAACCACTCAAGAAATGTTATTTAATGACTGCTATGAAATGAATTTGCATTGACAGTTGCATTTTCGTATTTAGTCTAGAGCTATATTGTTTTTACTGAAATTAAAATTAAGCATGAAAGGGCATCAAAATCAAGGGAGAAGTTTCATTTAAAACTTCCAGTGGAAAAAATGTATACAGTTTTATTTAGTGTAATAAAAAATGCTAGGTATAATGTGTAAAAACATATTCAAAATATAAGGGAGAAATCTATTCTTTATTTCAATGAAATCTGGGAAAAAAAAATGGTGAGACATCAAATAAAACACACCGTATTAGTTGAACTAATACTGCAGCTTATGGCTAACTTGTAACACTTCTCTGAAGCATTAAATATTCATTAATATTATATTAACTATTTTATAATATTATTTGTACATATATTTAAATAAGCAGAACACATTCACATAGTATAAAAATTAACAATGTGGTAGTTGGGTTTACTCTATCTGTCAAGGTTTCGGTTTTCCATTAAGAATTTTTTTATTAAGAACTGTAAAAGCATTTTAACATGCCTTATAGTAAAAATCATTATACATAGTCCTTTGGATGCCTTATTTTCACTTCAAAATTGCCATCTCCATGGGTGTGACTGTGGATCATACTATATTCTCTTTTGTTTGCAAAGTGGACATTGCGTTTTAAGTTCTACTGGGAATAAAAGATGTAAATGTCTTGAGACCAATTAGTAAATGGTTTGTTAAACAATGTGGGTAACAGCAATTCTTTGAAACTCCCCGCAGGCATGCACAGTGAAATCCGTCTTTTTCCTGTATTCTACACCTTTGTTCGTATCTGCAGTGAACTGCTTTTATTCCTGAATCATCTCTAAGGAGTCTTGTTTTCCAGTTTCCTGCACAGGGTGGTAGCATAGCTAGTTTAGGCACTTATTTGAAGAATAATATAAAATTCTTGGTTTGGTTAACCATGCTTGTTCTTGACTTGATAGGTGAATGTCTCCAGTTCTGATTGACTTCTATTTCTGATAGCATCCTTGTAAAATATGTTCCTGTACAGGTTTTAGTCCCTTTCCTGCACTTAGCCATCTGAATTATTATTATATTTCTACTACATCACTGTGGTGTTATGAAAAAGCAGGTCCTCTACAGTATGTTGACTCAGACTGAATAAGTAGCAGGGGATTACATTTAGGCATTCATATTCATTTATCTTCTGTAACTATTAATCAAAGAGATCATCCAGTATATCTTTCTTTATTGGTTCATCCTATTATAGATTATATAAACTAGTTTACATAAACTAAGCAAAGATTAGATTGTGATCACTCCACTTATCCCATCAAATGCAATTTTATTTGGTAACTAGCTTCAAAGAAAGGCAAAGCAAATGAAAAGGAGTATGATTGACTTTTGTGTGTGATCTCAGCATGGGAAAGACACAGCCCAGGAAAAGGGGGATACAAGAGTGGTATACATATTCATGAGTATGAGGAAGAGAAGGGGTAGGAGCTGAGAGTTTTTCACCCCTTCCAGTGAAAGAAGAAGGGACCATCATCAGAGACAAGTAGGGTGCAAGTTCAGAACAAAGAAAGGAAAGTGGTTTTTCAGGCAGTAGGCAGCAGAGTTGTGAAACTACTTGCCAAAGGACGTTGTACTTGAAAAGAACTGTCATGGTTCATAAAAAGCTTGGATGGCCACCCAGAAGAATGGTGCACTGGCAGTGATTAAGAACAGAAGCCATGCAGGATTCCAGAAATCCCTTGAGCTGAAATCAGAATCTGAGAGCACATTAGGAAGCTGTATTCCTGTTCTGGTCATCATTTTCCTTGAGCACCTGCTTATGACCTGTGCTGGAGACAGGCTTTAAGTCTAGATGGACAAACGGACTGAACCAGTGTTTCTGTTCTTATGCTTCAACCCCATACATTTCAGGGAAGTGTTTGTTGTTCTATAAAAAGAGGGAGATGTTTGTACACATCTCTATTCTCATTTTCTCACCTGTCATTGCCTCACCAAAGTCGATTCCTTCCAGTAGTCACTTGGGAATGGATTTTCTGCTGGGTTAATTACTCTAAAAGCTGACAAACCTGTTGACTGATTTCACCACAGCAGATGTTCAGACATTATATATAACCCATGTAATTCTCCCCTGTTAACTTGCCAAGCAGCATGCAGTTGGTTGAGAAAACAAGCCATGGCAATTGTTCCTTTGTGACCAGCATGCATCACCTCCTCAGTAACTTAGATCACAAAACCAGCATGTGATTTTTAACTATATTACCTATGCACTCCTGCCTACATCAATACAGATAATAATAGTGTAGTCTTCTGGTAATGGAACAGGTAATTACACTGCTCCCACAAACATTCTTGCATTGCTTATGAATTCATACAGCAAAACAAGCTAAACATTGTTATTCTGACATAGTTTTGACACCTTGCATGCATTTGTGTATGTGCATCTCTCTGCAAGAAGATTACCTACATTGTCAAGACAATCACTGTACAATGTTTTCAGACAAAAGCTACTCTAAGTAGGAGTCAAGATGACGATTAAATAACTACAATGACATAATGCCTTTTAGAAAAACAGTTAAAAGAAATTCAGATATGTGTAGGCATCAAACAAGTCATTTAAACCAGCCAAATAAATCTACCTCTGACATAAAGTGAGGCCATAAAATAATTATGTTATTGTAAGATTATATTTGAGTCTATTTTCTAAGACAGAATTACATTTGAAAAAAAGAAATTCCCTTTGGGATTCTTTCTACTAAAACATTAAACAAAGTGCATTCTCATTTCCATCCATGTTTCCACTGCATGTCTTACCCTATTACGTAAGTCCTGATATTTTACATTCATCACTAGAAACAATACACTCATTAAATTGCCAAAATCTTTGAGAGGCTGACATCAGCACCAATGTGTCAACATTTTCATACAGTTTTCAAAGAATCTCACTCTTCCAAACAGTTTTACAAAATCAGGTGTGAGTAATCCCTTTCATCTTAAATAACTTATTCTAGCAACAAGAACAAATCTTAAGTAGAAAAAATAAAACCTTTATTTACAGTGTCTTAGAGGTTGTTAGTATTTGCATGTCCTCCTGCAGTCATTTAATTCAAGGGAAAATGATATTCTAACTAGTGACTGTATAACATTATATAAACCTTGGCCATAACATGATGTACTATTAGTATTACAAAAAAAGTCTTATAATATCTCTAATAAGCACAAACTCCAAAGTATGAGAAAAAATTATCTTATTTTTGTATATCCATTGCTATCAAAAAAAAAAAAAAAAAAAAAAAAAAAACTTTTTTTTTTACGAACCTGTATCGATGGGGTGTTATATTACAACAAAACTTCTTTTATTACTTCAGACTGAGAAAAAGTTATTTTAACTTCTTTCAGAATAATGTCACAACCCGTCCATTAAAATTAACCATTAGCATGTGAACTGCAAGCTGTTTAGCAGCACAATCTCTTCAGCTAATAAAGACCATTCCTCCTTCCCCAACCCCCCAAATGGTGAAGTGGGCCATTGTAAGGCTGAACTCGTTATTAGAACTGTTTGTCCCATTTACAACTGTCACTGAGGGTCATTCAGAAGGCAGCCTGCTTGAACTTCACCTTCACCCAGTAACCCTCAAAACTATCCACTATAACACTCAACAACCTTAGGAGGAATGAAGCAGAAAACTATTAGGCAAGAACAAAAGTTGCAATGAAAGAGAAGTTTGCAACAACATTCTTGGTAGAATTATATTTTTACACTTCTTTGAAAAAGTAAAAGGAAATAAGATCCAGAAAAAAAGAATAATGAATCTGAAAACCATCACAGTGGAAACAGTACTAAATACAGATAGGAAATAAACCATAAAAGGATCTTGGGCTCAAATAGAAAGGATATAATTATTTTATTACTCTATTTCCTCCCTTTTAGTTACTGAGATTTTAACTATATTTTATTGCATTGGTCAAGCAGTAACAGAAGTCAAGATGTCTGTTTGTGCTTATGCAAGTATAGCCAGAAGAATTTTGTCCTGGCAAGCGAATATATCAACTTTGACTAATGATATCCAGCAGGTCTTATTTCCTAAGGGAAGGATTAATTTCTCATTAATGACAATTGTAAAGATGATATCACAATTCATTAGCTGGTTCACTGCCCAGGAAAATACTTAAGGAGGTCAGTGTTCTGCTTTAGCATTGATTTTTAAAAATTTTTATTTTTCTTAATTCAGGTGTGTAAACTCGGAATTTTTGTGGTGTTCAGTGGATGAAAGTTAACTGTATCAGAATCCACTCTCACAATAAAACACATGCAAGTGTCACCTCTTGGACTCATCAAAAGGATTCCAAATCCCTTGCCTTGTCCCAAAGAGAAGTTCATGAAGTCCAATGAGAACCAAAATAGAAGTTCTGGTGCCAGAAGCTCATTCAAATTAATTGAATATATTCCTTTCCCTGTCCATCATTCATCCATTGCAGCAGGAATTCTGGGAAGGTTTTACCTTTACAACTTTTGCCATGTAAAACTTCCTTTTGGCAATTCCAAGCCATTTATTTGACCCAAACTCTTGGATATACCATCTTTCACACCAAAGACTCACAAACTATTGAAGAATGAGCAGCTGTTTGACAACATAAATCAAGGCTACTCGGCAGTTTAGGCCAGGAAATACAGAGAGTTACCATATGCATATTTAAAATCTGGGGCAATATCCAGTCTGGAACATGGCCAAGACACTAGATCTAGCAACTCTATTCCCACCGGCTCTGAGACATTTATTTCTTAATACCTCAAATCTACTTTAATTGTGTGTAAGGAAACGTCTGTGTTAAAAGAAAAAAACACAAGGGTTACAGTAGTCCTTTTACAGCTCTTTTCTGCGCATACCTCTCAAATCAAGTTTTCTTCTCACTGTTACACTTTCCAATTACTCATCTCTTCTAATCTGTTCCTGTTTCCTATCATTTTCTCAGTTACTTTGTTTCTCTTGACTCTATTTCATTAATTTACTGCAAGCTCTTCCTGCCTGCTGCTCCCCATTCTAACCTTTTAATTATTACCCCTCTGAAGCTGATTAAGGTAGCAGAGAAAGTCTGATCATCTGTGCTAGCTGACTGATAAAAATGTGGGATAGATAGAAGTGATTGAACATCTTTCTTGTCCTACCACTTAATTCATTATTTTTTGCCACATTTATCCTTACAACTTTTTCAGTTTCATACACTTTTGTAACTTGTGCATTGAATCAGTTGTTCTGCTTTATGATTAACTGGCAAACAAAGTGTTTTTAGAGGTCCCTGGATCATAGATTTTGCATAACAGTCTTTTCTTTGGGTTGTTATCTTTTTCACCAGACTCAGCAACAATACAAATAATGATTCAATTTTTCTGGCAGTCATGGGACATCATATAAACTAAATATTTCCTCATGTCAATATTTGTTCTTTTTTTGGAAAGTAATTGGAAGATATGGTCAGAGATACCTTTGTGGTGGTGTTTTTTATGAAGAGACTGATACTTAGTTTGCTCGGTACTTTTTCTACTGATCAAAAGGGTTATGTATAGAATCTGTACGATAGTAAAACTAAAAATGTAAATCTGTTTAGTCTTTCAAAGTGAAACTTAAGAAATTGACAGGCACTAAGGGATTGGAGATGTTGATTTTTTGGAGAAGGGTTCATTATTTAGAATTTTATTTTTATTCATAGACAGATTTTTTAAAGTCTCAAATATTTAGAATAGCATATTCAAAAAATTTGTTGTAATGTCCACTGCAATAACCATATATCAACATTTTAAAAAGGTCTATACATGTTACATCAACACAAGCTACCCTTCTGCAGTGTCTGTATAAACCACAATTGCAAGACACTCTGAAGTATAGACTTCATTGGGTGGAGTTCTGATTTCACTTCTGGCAATGGTTCATGCTTCAAAGGCTGTAGAGCATAATGTCAATTCAACATTACATGGCTGCTTCTGAAGAGGAAGTAACTCCTGAGGATAGGGTGTAATCTCCACAGATGTTTAGCCTGGAGGCTATGAGAGTCTCTAGAAAATAAATGAGTTATGGCTGGACAAGTCCTACTGTATTTGCAGTCATATTGTTTGGAATAAAAAAAATAAACTCAGAATAGTTTATGAGTTGGCTCTAAAACAAAACTCTTGAACTACATCATAAACTAGAGTAAATGGCACCAAAAGATAGATTTTCCTTAAAAAAAAAAAAAAAAAAAAAAAAAATTACAAACAGGCAGATAACAAGGAAAATTATACAAACTGTACAAAAAAAATTCAACGAATCCACAGTTCCCATTTTAATCCAAATACAGTTCCTTTTTTTCATTATATAAAATAAGTAGAAAAAGGTTTCTTAAACTGAATTTTCAAATGGAAATGTGTTGTGATTCATCAGTTTCATGACATGACTCCCTTCAAGCTTCTTCATATGACTGAAGCTTTTGTTTAGGGAAAGTGAACACAACTTGATTAGATGAGATTAAGTTTAATTAGCTTCACCTGCCCCCTATTTTTTATCTATTCACTTTTCTTGTAAGGAACTGGTCACTTACAGCAGGATAAAAAGGGGAAGAAAAAACATAAGTAAAAAAAACCAGAAGGAAAATACTTTTATCATCTTACTCCATTTTACCTAATAACTTAATTGTTCACTCAGAATAAGTGGTTCCAATGCAATAAGAATGGTGATTCTCCATCTCTGAAGATATTCAAGGGAAGGCTCAACAAGGCTCTGAGTAACCTGATCTAGTTGAGGATATCCCTGCTCACTACAGGGCAGGTCAGACTAGATGACCTTTAGAGGTCCCTTCTGGCCCAAACCATCCTATGATTCCTGCAGCAAAACTAAGCAAACATAGAAAACCTAGGACATTTCACAAGAGCCTGCAACCTACAGGTAACAATTTTCTATGTCAAAACATTTCAGTTGCTTTTTCTTTAATAGCTGTAAGAAAGTGAGAAATTAATTTAATGCTAAGAGAGAGATTTCCAAAGCTCAATCTGTCACAAAGATGTCCATCTTCTGTATACTAGGCTCCTTAAAAGGATTTAGATGCCAACTTGCCTTTAGTATCTTTGACAGCCTGAACCTAGAGATTTGTTCCTGATGTAATGGCTCCATCTTCAGAAGAATACATTCATGAGTAAAGGTGCGTTGAACAGTTAACTCTCATTGGAAGCAGGTGGGTGCTCATCACTTGAAATAATTCGTTCTCCTTACCAAGAAATCTAACTTTATGTCTTGTCTTTTTAAATCCTACTTTTTAAACCACTTAAACAACTAGGATTTTAATAAATGTTGCTTCTTCTTTTATGTATATGTATATATATATATACAATTCAGAAAAGTACACTGATAAATTGTTTCAAACTTAAGAACTGAAATGTGATAATATTATTACTTCTTATTCTTCACTAAGAGGAAGAAACAAGAATTACTTGCATAAAAACTGCCTTACAAGGTCAGTACTTTGACATGTATATATCATAAATTCAGCAGTTTTCAACCAGGCAGCCACCTGACGTGGGATGTCTTTCACTTGGTGACAGATATCTAGAAATCAGAGGTCTAAATTATGTTAGTCATCTTGAGTCCCTGGTTATCAATGGAAAGAGGCACCTCCCAAGAGAATTTTTGTATCTTCTTTAGATAGATATTCAAGACAGATGAGATTAATCTGTGTAGGTTCCTGTCTCCTTCCAATTACTGTAGAGATAGTACAGACAGGAAGTTCAGACTTCAGGCATAAATTTCTGATAGCAAAGGTGTATATTTGGGATCCCATTCAAAGAAACAGTCTTTAAGGTAATATTTTTTATAGGGAGTCTAAGCTTAAACTCTTGAGTAAGTCAAGATTTTTCAAAAACAGCACTCAATGTAGCACTACAAAATCAGATTACAAGAGTGTGGGCACAAAAAATGAATGAATTTAACTGGAGGGACCCACTTTTGAAATTCTTTGCATGGTATTTTGACTTTCCAGAGTTCATTAAACTGACCACTATTTCATTAAATAATTACAGTCTTGGACTGCTGTGAATACAGTGGTGTTATCTCTGTGAGTTTTATGATGCCATTAAATATATTTGCTATAGCTCATTAAGTTGACAATAAAATACAATATCAGATCCATTTTTTCCCCTCTAATAGAAATATAAGTGTATGGCAATTAAAGAAATATTTATTTAGTTTAAATTTCAGAATTTATTAGATAATTTCATGATTTTGATGATCTCTAGTTTATGAACTGTGAATGCTTTCACTATTCTAAAATAATATTAATGAAATCTGAGCTATTTCTTATTATAAAGCCACTTGAGTTGTCTTTTTTTTTTTTTTTTTTTTTACAGAGAGTTGATATAGTTTCAGTGAAGTATAGGTCAGAAGATCTCACTGGAAAACCAAAATATTTTCCAGTATGGTTTGCAAGTTCGTCTTTGAAAATGC
>WTSP01028012.1:83822-123948 GCA_025331215.1 Actenoides lindsayi | reverse complement strand
AGACTCCACAACCTCTCTGGGCAGCCTGGGCCAGGCTCTGGCACTCTCACAGGGAAGAATTTTTTCCTCATGTTGAGGTGGAACTTCCTGTGTACCAGTTTGTGACCATTACCTCTCATCCTATCACAGGGCAGACCTGAAAAGAGCCTGGCCCCTTCTACTTGACCCCCACCCTGCAGATATTTGTAAACATTCATAAGATCCCCAAGTACCTATGTTCAGGTTTCTTGCCCGCTGACTTACAGGGTCTGAATCAGTATCTGGTCCCCTGTAAGCCAGGGTAACACAAAAAGTGACATCTTCAAGCTGGTGCTGTGGGAATTTTAAAAAAGGAGTCTAGTTTTGTGTTTTGTTAGGAAGGATCAGGACATCATAAAAATTCATGTGGCGTTTGTGTTCATAGCTCCTCAGCTGAACAGTTGTGCTTCCATATTTTGAACATGTACATTTTAAATTTTGCCACAAATGAGCTACATGTATTTTAATTTTTGGCATAATACTTTGAAACCATCTTTGTAACTCTCTGTCTTCATGGTGTTAGCCAGTTTGTACAACACTTGAAACTGAAAGTGTTCCTAACTAAAGGAACTAAATGCCTGAGATTCAAGGTAGGGAACCCAAACTTTGGAATCTGCTGTGATCTAGTTTCATAAAAATAGCCTAACAAATGTTCAGATACCAGTGCTGTATCATGGATTGTGGAGTGTTTTTGCAGGTAGGTGCCAAATATGGCATGATAATAATATTTTGTCAATTTTAACACTCTCCATCATTTTTATACAACAACCCTTAAACGCCCATTTGTATATCTTCTGTGCAGCTCTTCTTTATATGGCCATGTTTTAAAACCTTTGAGCATTAATTACTCAGAACTGCACGATGCCCTCCAAAGGAGACCCTTCTCCAAAGAGATTGCTGCTTCATTTGTATTGAGAAGCATCATGTAAGTGTGGAAAATAGGAAGGAGCACATGCATGATGATTGTATCATTTTCACTGTTGCCCAAACTGATGATTATAAAGAATCAGATTTGGGTTTTTTAAATGTATGAGCTGGTAAAATGGATTATTTCCAGTTTGTGGCATTGTTGATTGGCTAATTACGGTTTACCAGTATATCAGAATTGTTTCTGTGAGAAAAAGTTGAATGAAAAGCGTGGGCAGAAATTTCACGGTTTAATCCAGAGAATGGGCAGGTTACATTAAAACCAAGCTGAAATTACAAGCACCGAGACCTCCTCGAACAAAGATACCCATGAGTGGGTCACTAGGGCTAGAAATGTGTTCATGTTCTTGGCTACGCTTCGGTATGAGTATTTCACCGAGATAGGAAATGTGTTTGTGCTAATATTGGTTTATGATGGATTAAAATGGGGTATTTCTAATGTGTTTGCATTTCAATGAGAATGTAGTTTCTTAGTCCTAAATCCATGGAAAACCCCCACAACTGTCAGATTTTGGGGGATAGATGAGTTCAGAAGGAATGGTAGTTGATTGCAATATACTATGTCCTTGAAAATCTCAACTGGGAGTGGCACTAATCTGAAACCAAAATAGCCTGGCAGTAGTGATTTTTGTATTAATGGATAGTCTGTCTCCTTTGATTTTTATTGTTTTTTCTAAATTGCTCCTTGTTAGAAATGGCTGCAGCCGAGTCCATGAATTGTTGACAAAAGAATCTCTTCAGCTCTGCTGTTGATTATCTGTGGTATGCTGTTGATCTTTGGAATAATGTTCAGTGGTTTCAGATTTTAGAGCAAAAGAGTAGAATTTTTATAAACAGAAGTTTGAATGGATTTGAAGCCAGCTATGCAAACTCTTGCCACTTGAGTCATTGTATGGGAGAGTTTTCTTCACAGCAAATGAGCGAGTAAGGCCATAGATGTCATGCTGAATGTTTTTTAAGTTCACTCCAAGGTGCATCAGTGGATACTATTCTGCACATTTTCCTCATCTGAGGTATGCAATATGTTCTAAGACTCCCAGTAGCAATCAACTTACTGGTTAAGTAATGCAAAAATGTCCAAATTATAATCATGTCCTTATTATTTCTTAACCTTCTCCTCAGCTGTATTGTTCCTGGAATCCTTGCTAAATTTATTTCCAAGGCACTCACTCATGGGAGCAGTCCTACGATTTCAAGCTGGAGTTTTGAAGTGGGCTTTTGTAACATTTTATTTATGACATTTTATTTATGGAGTTCATTTATTGACTTTTCTGTGACACACTGTAGGGGCTAAACACCTCATGGACACTCGGGCATCGAGCATCTCAGCACTCCAGTGCAGTTAGGGAAGTTTTATTTTGTGGATGAGGAGATGAAGGACGTGAAGACTGATCAGCACAAGCACACACACCAGCACTTTGTACAAAGTTGAGGAAAGAACCTGCCTTGAGTAATTCCCACTCCAGTACCTTGAGCAAAATGCCATCTTTCCTTTCTAAACAAGTTTGCACTTGTTTTCCAGTGACAAATAGACTGTCCAAGTAGTTTAAAAGGCCTGTCGTGGTTGGAAGCCATCAACTGTGATTCCAGTGTTAACCAGGAGCTTAAATTTCCCCTCTGCTGTCAATGGCCACTGCTCTATGAGTTGTGTGGCCCCATAACACCCCTGGGGATGCTCCGTGACTTCATTGTAGTGTAGATGGAATTGAAAACTCTGAGCTTTTTTGGACATGGAACAGACACCACTGAACCGTGAAATACAAATATATCTATGTATGTCTATATTTTTTTCTGTGAAATCATTGATAATGCTCTGACAGGCACATGACTGAAGGGGTCTCGCAGGACAATGTGGAGACCTATGTGGCCTTCCCTGAGTGTTCCTGCTCTGGCAGGGGGGTTGGACTCGATGATCTCCTGAGGTCCCTTCCAACCCCTACCATTCTAGGATTCATGGTGTAGCTGTGACAGGAACGTTCCTCTCTGCTGACGTGCTTTGCTGAGGCTTCCTCATGGCTGGCTCTGACATGTGGGGCAAAACTTTGCATTTCTGAGGGGTTTTTTTTCCTTCAGAAGGGAATGTAGGTGTGCTGTCAGTGCAGCAGGAAGATGAGAAAAATGTCATCAGTTTCATTTCCTCTCCCTTGCTTTCTCAAGGAGAGCCTATGTTAGGGTTTCTCATTACCTGATCTAATTTATTGTCAGAAATGGTATTATAGCAGCCGAGGTACTAAGGGTACTTGCAAAGAAACATGTAATTTTCATGAGCATAAAAAAAAAAGGGGGGGGGGGGAGGGGAAGGAGGAGAGAGCAATATAATTGCCAAAAAAGAAGTGTTTCCATGTGGGAATATCATCAGAGTGGAGGAGGAGATGTTGGGAAAATTATTCTGATCTTCAAAGTTTATTTTAGTTCGGTACCTCTGTACAAAGGCAATTTACCTCTCAGCGTAATTGGCTGTCGTGTTAAGCTCCCTGTCCACTGTGAGGAAATCACCGTTATAGCTTTCATATGGGAAGGAATTCAGGAGCGACTTGTTTACATTGCTACCATTTATAAAACATTTAAAGCAGCTATTCTGCTGAATAAACATTGGAGAGCCTGGAGGATAAGCGTATCGCTTAAACTTCTTAAGACTAAACTTTCCAAACCATTTCCTGCCAGAGGGACCTCGCGGTAAAATTGCAAACTCTGTGCTCCGAGATGAGATAGGCAGAATTAGATTAAGCAGCTTACTGTTGACATGTCTATTGATCTGGGTTCAGCGCCGTTTCCTGTCTCTGCTAGCAGTTAGATTGCTGTATACAATAACACAGTGGCCTGGTTTATGTGAAATTGGGGGGACTCCGAGCATCAATTACTCCAGGAAGGCAGTGGCACTGGGAGATAAGGTTAAGCCGCTCACAGTGTTTAAGGCTGCTGAAACCCAAGCAACATATTTGCTGTCTAAATTGCCGCTTATAAATTTGACAGCGCTCCATTTATGTTGTTGATTTTTGTTAAATTTTTTTTATTTGGTTTTATTTTTTCCCTCCCCCTCTCCGAAGAGAGATCATCTGGTATTATTCTCTGCAGGTAGCAGTTCGGTTCTCATTATAACCACACATTGTTCCTTACCCTTCCCTTCCTATCAGCCCTTTTGTTAAAAGTTCTTAAGTATCACCTGGATATTTGAATAGAAAATAGTTAGTCAGGAGGGAGAAAGGCATGAAATGTTATAGAAACCACACGTAATAAACTAACAAAATGTTCACGGTTGTACCGATGTTGGTACTGCGTGAAAAGAATTCTTTCCTGGCTTTTTTTTTCCCCTTGCTGTCAGGGAACACAGCGTTGAATAACACTGGCAAAGAGGAAAGAAATCTCGTACCCTTGAATTTCATATTGAGTCTTCTGTTTTCTTCATAAGCAGTTCTCATGCCATGTTACCCTTTTATCTTTCTCAGAGACCATTAACAGAATCAGTTGAAAGCAAAATGATGCTTTTCACATTTGAAGAAGCCTAGAGAGAATTGTTTCAGGGGTCTGCTTGTGATGAATTCAACCTCTTTTTTTTTTTTTCTTTTTTTTTTTTAAACTCTGGAAGAGGGTCACGCAGAAGAGTTTTTCTCCAGGGCTTACCTTTAAAGCCACTTTACAGGTAGCTGTGTTGGTTTTATGCCACACGCGTTGCCATTGTCTTAAATTCAACCTTCACAAAGAAATTCGGTATTCTCATAGAGGTATTAGCAAAGTTGAGTCAGTTCTGGCATTGAAATGGGAGATCTGTGCTGTGAAGCTGATGAAAGGAAATATTTTAACAGTGACATTTGAGTTCATTTATCATGACATTTTAGGGACTTGGTGGTACATATTTTTATCTTTGAACAATCTCTCAGCAGTCTACTGCCATTAGAGTGGGGGAGGGCTCCCCTTCCGCACAGAGCACATTGCTATAAAAGTCCAAAACGATACAGCAGTCAACTGTGATGAACAGAAGTAGGAGTTCTAACTGGTATGTGATAATAATGAAACTACGTCTTTTTTTTTATTAATTTGATTTTTAAATAGCTTGACATGCTGTAATTAACATTGCCCTATGCTAAAATTACAACAACATCTGAGTTTCTGTATATTGGCTCATACCTTGGTGCTATAACTGAATATAGGAATATTGGAAAGCTAACAGAACATATTTCAAATATGCTTTAACATTTCACTGGCATAGTTTGGAGATTTATTTTAATGAGTTGCTGATTGATGTTATTGTTGGCTTTTGGATAAGGGGCACTGAACTATTACCAGCAGGTGGGCACTAATAAATACTTCATATTGTTTAAGTTTATAACTATCAATACGAAACCTATTCCAATTATTGCAAGGAGGCTGAACCCACCAAGTCTGATGTCACTAAGATTTAGAATTCCATCCTCATCTAATGCTATTGTGCAGGTACATGTGTGATCTTTACAGGGAGTATCCACTTTCAGAGGCTGCACTGCCTCATCACAATAGGATTCTGTCATTTAGTGATTTAAATTACATCCTTTTATTTTGTTAACTCCTTTAATAACTGCCACCTTCTGCTCTTTCTTTCTTGCACCTTCTCCCTCCTGCAGAGTCTCTTTGCAGGTTTGCTAATTCTTCGGGGTTTTCCTGACACCTTCCTGTCCGTTAGTCCCGTACAGTTAATCAAGGGAACCAGTGAGCATGCAGGGGTTAGCCTGGGGTGGAGTTAATCGGGTTTGCTTTGACTTAATTGTGCCTATTGTTATAGGAGAAATAAGCACATGGTGCAGGAGGCCGGTGCTGCTGATTGCTCAAGAGGCTCAGCTTGCGATGCAACGTACAATAATGTTGCTTCTAGTTGTTAAGGTACAGTTGGAACATTTTTAGCCTACAAGGACATGAAAGTAATAGCTTTAAAGTAGATAAACTCTTATCCTGGGAAGAAAAATAAAGAACAAATGGATAATACCCAATACAGGTATTGTTTTGGACTGCAAAAATTGTATTAGAAGTGAATCAGTTCCAGCACATGTATATGAGCACTCTCTGGCATAGCCTCCAACATAGCCATATAGTAAGAAAGAACCATAGGAAAGTGATGTGGAGCTGCACAAATCAGTGTCTGCAGACATCAAAATCCCATATTTTTTTAAGGACCAACATGACTTTATCACAGAGTACCATTGATCATAATTTGGCTATTTTTGCACAGAAATAATCAGAAAATTGTATACCCTGTTTCAATGCTAAGTTCTGCTGAAAGTGAACTCATTTTACACGCAGAATAATTGCATTATTTTTTACTTGGATTAAAAATCAAGCTGAGAATAAGGAGATTTGGACAAAATAAATCTTTTGTCTGTTGACTGGCAGAAGTGTAGATCACAGAATCACTGGAGTTGGAAGGGACCTCTAGAGATCCCTTCCCAACCCACCCACTAAAGCAGATTTGCCCAGAGCACATTACACAGGATCACATCCAGGCAGGTTTGGAATCTCTCTTCAGAGCAGGAGACTCAGCAGCCTGTTCCAGGGCTCTGTCACCCTCACAGAAAAGAAGTTTTTCCTCATATTTAGATTGAACCTCCTGTGTCCCATCTTGTGCCCATTGCCCCTTGTCCTGTCACTGAGCATTACTGAAAAGAGTCCAGCTCCATCCTCCTTGCACCCACACTTTAGATATGTATAGATACTGATAAGTTCTCCTCTCAGTCTTCTCCAGGCTAAACAGTCCCAGCTCTCTCAACCTTTCCTCATAAGAGAGATGCCCCAGTCTCCCAGTCGTCTTTGTTGCCCTCCACGGGACTCTCTCAGTCTCTGAATACAGATGTTTCCATAGCCCTGCAGTTGTATCTGTCTGATGGTGTTGACATTGCAAAATGAACTTGTACGAAGTGAAAAATTAAATAAGACATATCAAACTATTGAAATCCAGCAAAAAGCGGTCTAAAACCCACACAAATTAGAAAATAATAGAAATGGTTCGGCAGATACTGTCAGCTGAGCTGTTACCCAATAGTGTATCAACAGAAAATTACCAGTTCAGCCTAATGAACACATTTTTTATGCCACACTTACTTCATAGTCCCCAAGTTCCCCTCTGTCAGTGTAAGAATCAGAAGCCACAACGTCCTTAGCTATTAGTAAAATACCTCTAATAGTGTTGTAAATAGCTCACCTACCCCGTGGGGTTGGTGCACACTTTCTCTTTTCATATCCCAAGTATCTGCATTGATATCATTGCAATATAACAGTAAGAGGAAAAAAAAATCCCGTGAGATTAGTGTTTTTCATTATTTAACACTGTTTTCCTAGCTAAGTATGAAGATAATTCAGTCTCTTTGAGGTTTTCCAGATGACAAACTCCCAAATGGTACTGGAGCTCTCAGCGTTTGAAGGAATGTGTGGTAAAAAGGTAAACACTGCTTTAGTAAATTACTGGATTTTGTCAAAATTCATTCCAAAATTAATTTACGATTTCCTAAATAATGAAAAGAAACACCCCAGAACTTATTTACCTTTTCTTCTTGTTGGTTTCATGTGGCAACAGCTTTAAACTGGAAGAAAACCTTTGTCTTTCTCCTCAGGTAGGATCTCTCCGATGTGTATTTTATAGGTTACTCTTTCACTATGTATAAGATTTCAAATCCAGTGCCATTTTCCCCAGTCTTATATTACTTTTTTTTTTATTTCATTTAATCTATTTGGTTTTAAACCTGTACTCAGGACATCCTACATTAGTTATCTAAATAATTTTTAGCTATTTTTTTTTTTTTTTTCCCTTTGCAGCTGAATTATTTCTCAAGAGCAGTTTGCTGTGTTCAAAGTGCATGGAAGAATAGCATGTACGAGAGTCCAGTTCGTGTTAGCTTTGCACCTGGAGCTCTCATGGTTCAGCCAGTCACAATTTCACTTCTTTGTTGATAAACCACTATCTGTACACTATTTTTGTAACTGCGGGGTTTTGCACTTTGCCACAGAAGAACAGCACTGAGTTCACTGCAACCTATTCCCCTAATTTCTCTGTAATGCACCGTGACCTTTCCCAGGGAGGTGTTTCTTTGTAGCAAGGTGAAGAGGAAGAAAAATAGAGAAGTTTGCCCTTTCCAACTAATTGACCGATGTTTTTGTTTTAAAGGCAGTGTTACCTTTTGAATGCGGTTGTTAAAGATGCCATTTCTTTATTCCTTTGTTCTACTGAATTCTACAGTACTCCGGAATATAACACAACTGTAATCTAAAGCTTCTAGTGTAGAAAATACAAGTTTCAGTCTGTATTCCCATCACTGTGCTTGCAAGTACTACCATTGGTGATGTTTATTACAATACAGTAGTAACAATTACAGTAATCGTTCATCAGTTTGTTCTCCTAAATGTATTTTAACATTTTCATCTTTAAAGGATGACCTACAGGAGGAGGAGGAGTTTTTCAAACCATATAGTAAAAAGACAGGAAAAAATCTGTTCTCTGTAGGTAATACCTTTTGTTCTAAAAAGATAAATAAAGTTCTATGAGCAAAAATGAAACAGGCGATAAGAAAATTTTGGGGTTCTTGTGTTTTCATAAGGAAGACTTATTTTTGCAAAATGTTCTCGGGAAGATTTGTGATCTGGATTGCACAAGCAGTTATAAAGTGAGACTCAGTGAGGAAATAAAAGAGCTTTGCATTTACTGATTCCTCATCCAAGCCATATGTTTTAGCATGCATGGGGTTTGTTTTGCTATTTGAAGGTGGAGAAGCAGTAAAAGCAAATATTCACAGATACACACGCCGCAGACTCTATATGCAGCTCTTTCTGAACATAAATTTACCACCTTGCAAGTAGGAGCTGAAGGTTGCCCATGATGTGGCAGAAGCCTCAGCGCATGAGGCACCGTTGTTTGCTGGGTAGCCAGACACTCTCAATACATCAGACTTCTCCATGCTCAATTGGAAAAGCTATTAAGCAGTGACTGCAGGGCAGTGTTTTTTACTTTTTCCATGTCTTGGCTTGTTTATGTTAAATCAGACTGCAGGAGGTCTGTTGCGTTTCTCTGGCAGTTATTGCAAGGCTTGCTGTGGCAAATTCTATTTATGACACTTGCTGTATCCTAGGTGCAGTCAATCTTGGCAGACAGTCTGGAAGATTTCCCATCTTTCTGCTTGCAGAATATAATATCTCAGTAATGGTGCGATCGTGGTGACTCACTGCGAAGGTCCCAAGTTCAACTACCACAGTAGCCAAAAAATCTAGACAGACTTTAATTACTGGCATGACATTTGAAGCATTTTCTTGACCACTGGACATAAAATATTAATTAGAAACTCCTGCTGTTTTGGGTAGAGTGTATTCAAATTGGAGATAAAATCCAGAAGCAGGATTCCAGAGGTGTAGGGTGGTGGCGTGTGGCCAGCTTATTTTTATTTTTTTTTTAACCAATGCAATGGTCGTGTCTGTGACGAAGAAATAATCTTACATGTGTGTATCTTTCTGCTGAAGCAATTCTCACTGATGTATGCCCTGTCAATCATGCGATTATCCTACACAAATAACATATTGGCGATTACGAAGATCTAGAGTCTGCTATGGTTCTGCATGAGGGTAAACAGACTGTCAGAAATCATTTACCTCTACGCTAAATGCCATTGCTTAGTCCGTTGTGAAGGCTCACATTAAAAACTGGCGACTAACTTTTCTTTTTTTGCAAAAGTGTATCTTCCTTACCAAACCAGAGACCATTACAACTTTTTGAGACTCTATTTCATATTCCCTTAGAGACTCTTTGCTTCTGAGAACAATTGCAGTTTAATTACAGAGTGAATAAAGCTAAGTGACAGTAACCGCTTGAGCTATGCTGAATGAGGTTCCTGGAGGGATTTTAGGGTCTTCTGCTCCTTTTGTTTATTTAAAATCTGTATTTCACGGTCAAGCAGGGGGAGATTAATCTGCCTATTTATGAAACGAACCAAGCTGGGGGCTCGGGACCCTATAATCTGAGTGGCCATCAAAGGGCCAGTGCTCATATGACTGCTGGGTGAATAATAAGATGTCTGGTGGGGAGGTTGGTTTCTTGGCTTTACGCTGGGCTTCCGATGTGGTGTGATGAATGTGAAGAGTTGGAGGATCCATGGGATAATTGGCACAGCCCCCCCAAAATCTCTGGGAGGTTGCCCGGAGCATCTGCCCATAAGGCATGGCCCTCAAGCTGCGAGCCCCGGCTCTGGCAATGCCATGGACTTCTTTTCCATCTTGCCATTAGCCTCGGTGGAATGACAGAGCTCATGGGTCCTGCTCAGTTGCTCTGTGGAGGCTGCAGCAGCACGGACCAACCTTTTCCTGGCATCTCTCTTTTTTTTTTTTTTTTTTTTCTTTTTTCTTTTGTGCCGTATCGCATTTCCAAATTCTCATGCAGTTTCACATGTCTGTCATTGGCATGGAAGAGTTGACAGCTGCTACATGATGGCACGGCAAATGTATCTTTGCCTCCTTGCAGTCTTCCTACTTCTGACTCACACGGTTTTTCGAAAGGAGAGTGAAAGGACTTTAAGGACAAAGAATTTCTTTTGGTATTTGGGGAGACTTTTTCTTTCTCATGATAAGAACCATGAGAATAATACATTTTGCAGTAGGGGACATACCTGCTTTTTTAAGAACGATACTTAGAGAGGAAGTATTAATTAACTTGTGTGTCTGGAAAGCGGTAAGAGAAGACAAAAGAAGTGAAAGGGAGCTCAGCCTTGTACTTCCCAGCTGCTGACGCCGGTGACTTCGGTAACGAACTCCTATCATGCCAGAAATGTGAACAGCATGTGGACTGGGGTTTGTTTCCCTTGTAAAAAGATAGCATACTTAATTAATTTCATCAGGCCTCTAGGCTGCTGTTGACAAAATGTGCTTACACCACAAAGTTAGGTTGCAGGTTAAGGGTAGAGTAAGGGAAGGTCTGGAGTGCTGATCCCTAGACTCAAATTACTTTTAACGTTTCCTTTAATGATACAGATACAATAGTTTTGCTTAATTACACTTTGCTGTCTCAAGCAATCTTTCCCTTGAGTCACGGAAAGTTTTATTATGCCTTAATCCGATGATGAAAATTAATGGATTTGCGCTATCGTTTAATTTGCAAGAGTAAAATCTCCTATTTGTAAATTTCAACCAGATTAAAAGTGTTTAGTAGAGGACGGTTGCAAGTTTGACAATCTAAAATCTTGCGGCATGTAATATATACAATATATTATGTTGTTATAATATGAAGGCAATATAATAAAAAGTAACGTGTTACTGACTGGATGCAAATCAGCGCAAAATTATTTTTCGAAGTATTTAGCAGTTGAAACTGCTAAATTTTACTGAAGTAAAATTTCGGAAATGCATATCTTGAATCACACAGGAACTTGGAGGAGCTATAGAAAAGCACACATATGAGAAGAGGGGGGAAGCACAAAACAACTTGCGAAATGATGGTGAAAGCCTGAAAACACACATTTCATTTCCCATCCCTGGGACATTTCGGCTTAGTTGCAGCGGAATGTATAAAGTGTGTCTTCCCTTTTAGCATCAACCCAGGGCATCCCTGCTTATAGGACGCTGGTCTGCATCCACAGTAGCCCGGGCCATTCACCCTCATTGCGTATGCCCTGCAGAGAAGGGAGTGCCCCCCACTCCCACTGCCGAGGCAGGAACTCTGGTTCGGAAGTGTCACCCTCACCTGGTCACCTCAAGGATGGAGACACTGGGGCTGCACCAGGCACATGATTCTGTTGGCTTTCCTTGAGTTGTGTTGAAGTCCTTCAGGTATAAGCTATGCTTGATACCACGCCAAGCTACTGACACCAAGGATATGATGAAAGACAGATAAAATTATCACCATGGCAGATGGTAGGAATTGGTGCGTGGTTTTTTTAGCAGAACACACCCACAATTGTTTCCTGAGATCACTTCTGCACTACAGAATGTGTACACTACGGTGTCTGGAGAAAATGTTTTAGGAGGAGCACCTGAAGGACCTGGGGTTGTTTTGTCTGGAGAAGAGGAGGCTGACAGGAGACCTCATTGCTCTCTACAGCTCCCTGAAGGGAGGTTGTAGTGAAGTGGGCATTGGTCTCTTCTCCCAGGTAACTAGTGATAGGACAAGAGGAAAGGGGCTTAAGTTGCCACCAGGGGTGGTTTAGGTTAGACATTAGGAAAAAGTTTTTTACTGAGAGAGTGATGAGGCCTCGGAACAGGCTGCCCAGGGAGGGGGTGGAGTCACAATTCCTGGAGATGTTCCAAAAATGTCTAGCTGTGGCTCTTCAGGACATGGTTTAGTGGTCATGAGAATGTTTAGTAGATGGTTGGACTTAATGATCTTGAAGGTCATTTCCGACTTCAATGGTTCTATGATCCTGTGATTCTAAAGAGAGTTTCCTAATGTGCTTCCTTAGAGAGCTCAGCTGTAGCGATGCATCTGTTCCCTGTATTTTGTCTTGCTTTGCCTTTTCTAGGGAGTTCCTGATTTTGCATGTGCATTACAGAGGCACGGGGATGTAATGGGAGACAGGTTGGATGGGATGAAGAAATAAACTAAGAGAGTTAAACTATATTCAGTCTCCAAGGAATGAGAAACCATTGGCCATCTTAGTTCTGAGAATAGGTGTGATTTAGTACCAGCTAATTAGAGATACAGCTGGCAGCCATGAGGAATGTGGCTACATATGAAAATCATAACTTTAAAAGACCAAGTAAATATGCTGAATGTAGGTGTGAAATTGCCAAGAATTTATTTGAACACATTTTAACGTAATCTAAAAATAATCCACAGATAGCACAGGACCTAAAAACAGTAGGAGAAACGCTGAAATTTGTACATGCCTGTTACACCATTTTTCTATTAACGGGTCCATACTTCACCCCCTAACCTGACAAGGATTAAGGCCTGTGAAATTAGTAAAATATTAATTCAGAGAAGAGACAGAACATCTCAGGATGGTGATACACCTTGCTGGGAAATTAAATTCTCTGAGGGGAAAACAAACAAACAAACAAAAAGATAAAAAGTTGTATTTTGCATCTGTACACATCAAAAATATTGCTGAATTATTTTTTTTTTTAAAAACCTACCAGGTGAAAAATATTGCCATTTCTTAGAAGCGCCATTTGATACTTACAAAGATATTAAGAGCAATTTCACAAGTAAAATAAGAAAAATAAACATTCAAGATATTTTTTACAGAAATAATATTTTCATTTGAAGTCAAAATGATGGATTTCCTTACTACTTTTTTTCAGCTTTTCCTGCAAATTGTATGTAAATGAATGCAAATGAGCAGTCCTCACTACTAAGTTGCTTAGAAGTATAAAAATGCATAAAATTAAGATGCTCAGACAGAGCTGTGCATCTCATTTATGTAAAGAATGTTTAAATTTAAATTAGATATTTCAGCTAACAGTGTTACTGTTTCAGGTCATAAAATCTTTTTTGTGCATTACACAGGAAGTGGGTAGAAATTTTCTTATCTTCTGAAGAGCTGGTAGTGTATATGGGTCTTGGTCCTGTGTCAGGTAATCTAACCAAAAAAAAAAGTGGAAAAAAATCTAGGAAATAACTAAGTGGTCAGTGTGGCCATTTTTAACATCTTCTACCAACATGTGGACTAAGTTCCACCAGATTTCATGACCTGTTGTCTGTCTGTCTCCTCAACACTTCTGCAGTGAAGAAACCTGAAACCTAGTGGAAAATAAACCATGAAAACTGGAAACACAGAAGGGTTCTTTTTTAGTGAAGACCTGCTTAAAACCTGGCACTACAGCCAGCAGACTCCCCACCCGACTCTAATGGTGCTATACATCATGAGAAAGGAAAATTCTCTTTGATTTTCAATAAGATACCAGGCTTGAGTAATGCCTGTGGTGCCGTAAGGGATTAATGATTTCAGTGCTATTTATAACCATGCAAAATAAATTGTAATTTTATTTTTTTTTTTGTAGAATTACCAGAGGTTTATTGTGCTGCCCGGACAAATTCAGCGAGTAGGACTCATTAGTGTGTAAAACAGAGATAATTTATACTGAGTATCTCCCATCTTTGGATAGGTGGCTCTATGTAAATCATCTATTCTAGTCATTAGTTTAAGCTCTTTGCATTTTCTTTGCTGCGTGAGCATAAGTATGAAATATTAACTAAACTTCCTTGGCGAAAGTGCCCCCTCATGCCTCAGACTTGATGTGGGAAACATTTGCTCTTCTCGCAGACCTCCCATGTAATTGAAAGGTGAGAGATGCATTATGGAGCTGAAATGCATAGTGGTAATTGGGTTTTAAAACAAATTGCTGTAGCTCTAGAAAGAGGAAACTAAGGTATCTCCAGAAAGCCATTCAATGAGCACTTCTGAAATATTAGGGAAAGTGTAGGGAATCTTTCAGTGGTTGATTCCATCATGATTGATCTTACGGATTTTTGAAGTAATTGATGGTATTACTTTAGTTCAGTCCGTTAGTGCAAATAATTATTAATCAATATGCACTCAGCTCTTACTTTAGAAGATAATTTTAACACATGATTTATTCTGCGTATTTCAATTGAGCTACCTTTACAAGGAGAAAATCAATTGGCTAGTGGTCTAAAGCACTTTAATTATCTGGAGAGCTATGTTCTTTTTTAGGCTTTTTTTAATACATTGTCCCATAGAGGTAACCCCCTTCCACTGGGCATGACTTTGCTATCCTCAGAAATGCAGTGATTCTCTATTTCAGGTTATTTTGTCTTAGAAGTTTTCAGTTCCATACTGCAAACATACTAGGATCATCCCCCAACTTTGGAAATTAAGTAATATACAAAAGGGAGAAAAAAAAATAGAGAGCTTTTTTCCACATGAGAAAAAAGTTGGGTTGGGTTTGGTGTTGGTTTTTTTTTAATGAGTGTGTCAGCGCATTTGGATGTTTGCTCATTCATAGCAAGCGTAGCAGTGGAAAGTTGCAGTTAAAGGATAACATGATGCCAGAACTTAGACAGAGGTTTGAAACGTTACAGTACAAAAGGTGAAATCATTAATTCATTTGCAGCGGATATTAAGTTCCCGAAATATGCTTTACTCTCTCATTATGTTTATATTTATGTGTTATAATATGCCTGTAAATATTTTTTGTGAGTCTGAAGCAGCGTTTGTGCCGTGTCCGTGAGCATGTCAATACAGCCTTCCAAAGTAATTTGCACTTGAACTGAGGCAGAAGGTTGTAGAGCCATCTGTCATCATGAAAAATCATTAGAATAAAAAGTGTGATATAATTTCACTCACGTTCATGGTATGTTTTGTTTCATCTACACCAGTACACACTCCTCTCTCGGATGCCCTTGATAGGCCTAACAGGGTAACTTGAAAAGAGTCCTGTGCCCAAACAGATCAAATGCCAGTGGCTTCACACCAAAATAGGACAGCCTGCAGACAGCCCAATGGCTGCTCTTTGGGGTGTAGGATGGGATGCCCTGGAAGTACATGGGTAAGAGTATCTGTCTATAATAACGAAAGGAGCTCACATTCTTGAAATGGCCTGAATTTAATATCCATTCTTCATTGTATTTCTTGCATTTCTCCCAAATTAGACAATGAACATCAACCCAAATCCAAATCAAACTTCCTGTTTCGTTGGTTCTGAGTTCTTGTGGATTTCCACAATACTGCAAGAGATGAATCAGTTTTTCTGGTCAAATACAGGAAATATTTATTAATTTTTATCTGCCGAAAAAAAGCTGCATATTTTCAAGGTAGCGAAGTTCGGGTTTTAGGGTTATATTTTGCTAGAAACATTCCTTAAGGACGTTAGTAATGTAAGTCTTTTTAAAGGTTTTTAAAGAGTCAAATACTAGAGAGACAGCACTACAGTCTGAGGACCCAATTACAGGAACACTTGCACATATGCGTATTTTTGAGTCTTTAAGTACTGTGCATATGGAAAACGTCACGTCCTCAGTTTCAGAGGCTTGATCTTCAAATGTAAGTGTTGTAGAAACAGGGCTTTTGAACCTTATCCTGTTAGGCGCCGAGTGCCTTATTTGCTGTCTGAGCTAGTGGGAGATCTGCCTGCTCGATAGCTTGTAGCAGGTATCTCTGTTTTCCAGACAATTAATGAGAAAGGAAGGAGTTGCTTTAAGGTGTAAAAATGTATTTTACTCGATGTTAATTCCTACAGCTGACTAAATGACTGGCTCTGCACGACCTCCAGGACGATGCCTTGGAAAGGAATGGTGGTGTGTATTTTCCTGCTAGGAGGCTGTGACTGATGACCGTGCTTTAAATTATGTTTTAGATGAGACAGGTAGAAGCAATAACAATGTGAATATTAGAATAAATCTTTGTTCGTTTCAAGTGGGTGATTAGGGTTTGTCAGTGGCTTGATTTGGGATCAAGGATTCTATAGGAGCAAGAGGGGTCAGTCTTTAGATTACTTGGTACTCTTGGTATCTGAGAGCCTGTGTGCTATTGCCCCTTATTCTGCAGAAATAACAGCTCTTTTGTTTTCCTCTGTGACTATGCTTGTAATCTGAACTTTTGCCTTAGTGTATCTAACTAAACTTATTAACGAGAATCCTGACCTGGTTCAAATCAACTGAATTTTTTCCATTCAATTCAGGTAGTGACCTTTCTATTTTTACTCAACACGCTTTTTGAAGGACTGCTTTTAAAAACCTGGGAATCAAAGCAGTGCTATATCCTCTGCCTTATGAGAAAAACACAGACGAAGAAGATGTGTTCATATAGCTAATAAATACATTTTTAACTTGGCTGGTTTAACTATATCTATTTTTGGAGGTGATTATCTCCGTCACCAGATAGTCTGTCTAATGAGTATAATAAAGGAGATGTCTTTCAGCTTATTTAGTTCAACTTCCGACAGAAGTGAACTATTCGTGGTAGTGTATTTAGAAAAGTCTATTTTTAAAGAGTTCTAACGCTAGAACAAAGGACAGGAGATCGTGATGGTAGGCTGCTAGGACTGCCACATGCAGAAGTACAATAGCGAGCACCTCTGACTGCGGAGGAACTGTCGAAGCACTGTAGAATCTAGTTCGTATGTGTGAAAGATCAAGCAGGTTAACTCCTGGGATTTTTATTTTTTTTTCTATCGAGATACTTTCTTCCTTCCATTCTGTTGCCTGCTGTCTTCAGAGCGCAGTGGTATTGAGGCTCTGCAGATTTAAAACATCTGTCTTTCCAGCTCCGGTGTACTACAGGATAGCGCTCAAATTTAGCAGTCATTAAGAATTTTAGCTGGCATGTTAGGCTGCCTTTGTTTTTAGGAATTTTTATTGTCCATGAGGCTACAGGCTAAGCAGGTATGCCAGTATTTCCTCTGATATAACACTATTATTAACGTTTTAAAAGAAAATATTTTCAGCCATCATTGTGGAATTCAGATCCACCTAATAAAGTTGAGATTAAGGACCTAAATTGTTTTCTCTTGCCCAATTTAGTGTTTTCATCACTGCTTGAATTCTAATCTTGAGATACATGAAAACAATTACGGGCTTGGTATTGTTGTAAGGAAAGAGTTCAGAGTGTTACGTTAAAATGAAGTTGGAAATAGATTAATTTTACTGATTTTAAATAGTTGATAATGTACTTCTATAAACTACTGGAATTTTCATATTGCAGTGAATTTGATGGATTTCACTCATGGGGTACAAATAAGTATGAACCAAAAACTCATATACACATGGGATCAATTCTCGTATGAAGAAGTGTGCATTAAAACCATGTCTTGAGAATAACTGATAAAGTTTGTATTTTCAGGTTATACAAGGCAAATATAATTACAGTATCTTTATTGGTACTCACCACAGGCTTAGGCTTTCAGGTTTGAACTCACATAAAAATGTTCTTAATTTATGAGCTATGTCATGTTCATGTTGGATAACTAGATAGAATATAAATCTGTCCTTAATACAAATCTGTCTGTGCTGATGGTGTTGGTTATAATTTATACAGAAAGTCCAGTTTTGTTGTGAGAGAAAGAGCAGTTTTATGTGACAGCTTTAGATGTAGACATGGTTATTACTCCTTGATCATTGCATATATTCTCAAGAATATTTTTTTTATTTTGCACTTCATTTAATATTTGAAAATGGTTTGGGTTTTTTTCCACGTTATGCTTATTCACAGCAAAAAAAAATAAATGTGGTGTTGTGCTAAAGTTTAGACATTTCTATTGTTTATAACTGTTTTCTATAATCTCTGCTGAGAACTACTTCTGCCATATTCAAGAAAAGAAAATTTCCAGGGGCCGGGCCTCAGATCTTTGTTTAGATCTAAGACGTTGTCTGATGGTCATATAGAGTAAAGACAGTTATAGATGCCTCCTTCATGTCGTGTTTTGGGAAAACAGGACTCATGGCTTATTTCAGAGGTCTCCTTGTCCTTTATTAACTGGATGTAACATAAATAACATGCAATTAGCATATGCTAATAAACAATATTCAGCTGAAATGTCAGCGTCCGAGCAGCTTAGACAACATCTGTTTGAGCAAGACATGCAGTACACATTATAGCCATGTTTTACAGAACATCACTTAACCAAAATTCTTGGTTAAACCAAGTTTGCTTATATCCCCCAGGGTTGCACGGCACACAGACACAAGTCAGCTTAGCTGAGCAGAGTCCCTGTAAAGCTGGCATTTTGGAAGCCAGCTGGCATCTTTCTGCTGTATTCTGGGATTGAGAACATGAAACACAGCCTGTTTGTGAGGAGAGGAGTCCAGCGAGCCTTGGAAAAGCTGAGAAAATCTTTTCCTTTCTGATAAAATAAATGAAATTTTAGCTGAAGGTTTTGATAGTCCCTCAAGACGTTTGACTGAGCATGAAGATGGAGTTACAGAAATGTGACGCTATGGCATATCTGCACCTCTGTGAACAATGCATGCATATGTATCCGTATGAATACTGATCTGTGGGTGAAAATGACACAAGAAACTAAGAATACATTTCTAAATATGGTATTCTGCCAGAATATCAAGTCCCTTTTTCAAGAAGACCATAAACTTCTTTGCACTGGTAATTTATTTTTAAAATTTTATAACTCTTCTCTGTGTTTGTGGTGCTGTGCAAACTGCCCATTTTTTGTAGGGCTTGATTTTAAAGTCAGCTTTTTTTCTTCTTGTTTACATCCTCTGTACTGGTCAGTGTCCAAAGTATTTTTTGTTTGTTCTAATTGCTCAAGCCATGATTCTACGGAGTGATAGCTCTTCTGCAGTCAACAAAACAGTTTCTTTTATTACCAAGACTATTTTTTCCACTATTACCTTGACTAGAAGAATGAATTTGCTTCATTGTATTAGAGAGAATATTTTCTGACAGCTTTTGAGTACAGATCATTAAAAAATTACCAGTTTGAAATGTTGACTTTTGTCTCTTTCTTTGTCTCTTTCTATCTCAAAAATAGCTTATCACATCTTTCAACTTTCTAAATAATTAAATCTCCTTGAAAACTCATGCATATTCTGTGTTGGGTAGAACAGGTTGTAATTAAGCAGAGTTATTAACGATTTTGTTGTTGATAAATTTGGGCCCAACTCTGCTCTTGCAAATACGAGTTGACTTTATTGGTCTGATCTTTCTCCATAGAGGTCACTGTTGTGAAACTGGACTAACAGAATAGAAAACTGTACCAAAAATCATGTGTTTGCTCTATGAGTAGTGGCAGATTTATGGTGGTTTTAACTGGCCATTTATTTACATTTAACAGCTCCTGTTCTGTAAATGATGAGGTAGACAAGTGCTCCATTGTCACTTAACAATTGTCAGCTGATTAAGGAAATTAATTACATTTACTCTTTTGGAAGAAAATGGGAATGATTTACACTCTGGAGCGTATCCAGGTCCAAGCCATCCTAACACCGAGACCAAAGTTCTGTTTAGGAACTGTCTGTGTTGAGCAAAGGATATTTTAGAATGTTTTATCACAACTATCAATATCAAAAAAAGAACCCCACCATTTCCTCACTGTGTTCTTAATAGTAAGCTGTTAATGATGGATTTCGAAGTAAACCCAGAGCATTTTGTTGTTTTGAAGTTTACCCATCAGCTACTTAAAACCCTCAGGTGCTTGCATTTTAAAATCGTTTATTTTTGTTCTGCTTCTCACATGTCTATCCTTCCTTCACTTGATTTGTCTGTATAAAGACCTTCCTGGCCCCCAGTTGAAATTACTGAGTGGTGTTTTCCTGCGACTGTTTCGGTGATGATATTTTGTAAAAGAGCACTGCTGCTATTTTTTTTCCTGCTTCATTAGAGCTTTGCCTGTTACCTTATTTGAGCCTAAAATTAGGCTCTCCTGAAAGATGGGAGATGTAAGAACTTGCAGAGATTTCAGCCCCTCGTATTTACATCTTTACATTTTATTTTTCTGACAGGGCAGATCCAGGCTAAAAACCAGCACAGTTTTATTCTTTTTGAAAGTAGAGCTTTTTTGGTTTTTTTAATGCAGTAGAAATGTGAGCTGTGATTAGAAGTGCACTCTTATTGTGGAGATTAAAAAGGCAAGCAGAGCTTCATTGTTAACACTTGGGGCAATCCTTTCATCCTTAACTTTCAGGACTGAACACTGGAGCACCAGTTAGTCTTCCCCAGCTGTTTACTCAGCAGAGAGGGAAGGTCTGAAATTTACTTCCTGTAAAGCTGTTTTCCCCTTTATTAAGGGCAGTCTGCTAAGGGACCTGAATTGCCTAACCTGAGTTCCCTCTCCTGATGGTCTCCTTACCCTGAGGCAGTAAAAATAGTGTCAGTGTAACTCAAGACAGTAAATACTCTGGCTCTGTCACCATGAGGGCAGAGAGGGACTATCAAAGCACCTCTGATGTTCAGTCAAAAAGACTGAATTCCCACAATTTTAGAGGGATCTTGCTGATCATGACGAGCTGTTAAGGTGGGAATATCTGGATTGCAGTGCTTGGGGTCAGTTTAGTTGCCCACTGGCCTAAAACTTGCACTGAGTAAATGAATGGGAGAGGAAAAGTCAGGATTAGGAGAGGAGGAGGAGATACCATGTAATCTTCTAATAATTTCACCTAAAGTGAAATCCATCTGGTGGTTTTAATTTTTTTTGAAATGCATTACACAAAATAGAGTCTGTTTCTACTTTCATGAATTTCTTCTGCTGCTACAGTGACCCATAGGCTTGTATTCAATTATTTATAATGATGTATCAGTAGCTGTGGAGGGTTCAGATCTAATATGCTAATGGCAGTACTGTGTCAGTGTAGGGACTTAAAAATGAGGTGGAATGAAACATTTTAAAGTAATGTTTTAGTTTCTTCTCTCTATTAACCCTTAATAGCTTCCACTCTTCTGTGCAGATATATTTTTTTCTTAGGAACAGTAGAATAAGAGTTTCTAGAGGTTTGTTCTTTCCAGTGGTGCTTTGTAAGGTTCTCAGGCACAAATTCATGAAAATGGCAAAATACTTCCATCAAAAGATTGCATGTAAGCATTTCAAGTCTGTGTCCTTTCTGTTATGAGCACTAGGGCTGATATCTTTCTGATTCCCAATGTGTTTTGCAGTGAATCAAGACATAGTAAATGAGGGCAATTCAGACTCCATCCTCAACTCCTTGTTCATATTCCCTATGGGGAAATTCCCCTTCTGTATTTCTCTGAGCATTGCAGCTCAGATGTGTTCCACTTTTAAACAAGGATTTGGCCCTGGCATCTTTTTGATGTAACTTCTTACAGTATTATCAGTGCTTGTCAACCCAAGATCTAAGGTGCTTAAAGAAGTCTCAAGATTAAATTTTTTCTGTTCTTTAGACTCGAGTTATTGATTTTGGGGCCTTCAGAGATTCGGTGGCTTCTCTTTGCAGGTTTTTCTGTGCCAGCCATGTGATTAGGTTTTACTTTAAAGGAGAAAAAACATTTATTTAAGCAGAACTGCAAGTCGTTTGTCCTACTGATTTTTGTCCTCTATTTTCTAAACTCTTTCTCCACAGCAAGATAGCATGAACTCCCTTCCTATTACATTCCCATGAGAAAAGCAGCAGCAATTGTACAAAGTTGACGATGTCTAAAGCTACACACATGCCAAGTAGGCAGGACAGGTATGTTGGTCAACCAACTGGCAGCTCCACAGCAGAGTCTCAGAGCTGAGTTACGACCACATTTCCAATGCAGGGGCCAGCAATTTCAGCTTCCGTCCTCGACCCAGACAGTGATTTGTATAAAACTCTTAAGGAACTTAATTATTTTTGAGACTTTTATCCCCGATTTTAACTTAAATCAGCCTGAAGGTTCAAAAGTTATTAGAAAGCTCTTCATAGATTGAAATACAGACCAGTGTGAATCATAAAAGCTTCCTTTTCTTAGGAAACTAGATTAAAAATGTAAGGGATGTGTAACTCCCATCAGTTGGTGTTCGGGAAAATGCTTAAATGTCATAAGACTAGGGATTAAATCATGAGACTTGGATAACAGAACTGTTATATACTGCTCATAAACTGATCTAATTTCTCAGATATAAAATGTGAGCACAGGCTGTGCAGTTTTGAGAACATTTTTCCTATTTACCATGGCAGACTTTTGGCAGGAGGAAGCAAAGCTGCCTCTTAGATAGGCATGATAAAACTATAGCCACTAAATGGCAGCTGAGGTGGAAACCCCAAACAGAACAGCTTTCTTTAGGAGAATAACAGCCTCCGTTCTCCACCAGCATTGCTGGTCACTCGTGATTTTTATAACCACAGAAAGCTCCATGAATTTCATTGCTGGAAGTTACCTTCTTATTCCTTTTAACAACATGTAAAATTCATGCTCAGGGACACCGATCAATCAGGAAACAAATCTTTGCTTTAAGTTAGCCTTTGCAGGTGGTTTAAAGAAAATCTAATTCTTTCCCACCTGGCCATGTGCAACACCACCTTTATCCTCTTGATGAGGCCAAAGTGAAAGTCTCCTCTAAGCTCACTGTCAGTGCTACAGTTGACTGGGGTGCTAAAAAAGCCGTGCAGGTGTCAGGCTTTGCCCCTGAGACAAAGTGTATCACCTCTTATTTTTTAGAGTGCCTGTTATTTTGCCTGAAATTACGTAACTGAACCTTTCCCAGAAGTGACAGCAATAAACAACTGTACCACTTCCAGAGTCAGCAATTTTAAATGCTAATTGTACGTTCTAACGGATAAACATGGGGGGTCTTCTAACAAGAACATAATATATCCTTTTTTTTTCCTCTATCATAATGTCCACAGTGGTCTAATTATTAGGTTTAGTGCATGTCTGTTGTGTGGTAATTTCGTAGTATTTTTACTGCGTGGTGTATTTTCTGCATTAATGTGCAACTTAGCAAAATCTTCCTAGGTTTTCTGCTTGTTTCCTCCTGAACACATCATGCCATTTGTCAAGTGATTTAAGAGCGTCCTTGACCTTAAAAAAAAAAAATAAAGCTAGATCAATGTATAAAAACATGAAAAACTTTTAAAGCAGCCTCTACTGCACCTTGTCCCACTCAATCCAAGAGCTATCAGACAGCATCACTCTTTACTCACTGTTGCTGAAGTAGATGAAATGACGTGGTGCAAGTCTCCTTATTTATGATAATATTTGGTTTATATCATGAAAGATTTCATTTTTGGTAAAAAGTACAGTACTGCATTCTATCTAATGTACTGCATGTTAGCCAAAAACACTGACTTAGTCCATTTCAAGCACCTGTAGCAGTACTTTTATGAGGGGTGTACTTTATCACTGAACTGACTGAGATCACAGTTACATTAGTGCTTAAAATTCAGTGGAAGAAAATAATGTGACATGGGTATGACAGATATACCATAAGAGTTTAAACGCTTATTTTCTGTTTAGTAATTTAAGAGATTGGGAAAGCACAAGCACAATGCAGACCTAGTGCAGTGTGACAAATACAATTTATCTTTAAGCTTCTCAGTCATCACATAAAGTGACTGTTTTAAATGTGGGGGGTTTTTCTGTAATATTGCAATTCCTATTCTCCTGTTGTGAAACTGATAATTCTTACTAATGTCTTTTAAAATTTGGGCAATTCCTCTATCATGTAGAGTGAAATACTCCTGCTCTTGAATGCTAGGTTTTCAAGAAGGGGGCTGCTCTGTCTGCTCTTCAAAGGGGAAATTCTTTAGACCTATTCGCATGCGTGTAACTGGAGTGGTGTCTCAGGTCGTTGTATTGCCACATGGGAGCATATTTCAGTTTACCTTTCATCCTTTGTGTTTGTTCCAGTGCATTCTGTATATGAGAAATGAGAGCAGGAAGTGTGAAGTGGAAAGGGAGAAATGATATACTTACTGTAATAATTAATTATTAATTAGTTATAATATAATTAATAATTTACTTACATTCATATAGCGAGAGATTGTAACAGAGAGTGTATCATTTTAAGAAAGGCTACACTGCTGTGCGTGCTAAAAATGGCTTTTGCTTATCATCTGAGGGACCTTAGATTGAAAACTGTGCAAATTCTTCGTATTCTTCAATTATAGAATAGAACCATACAATCATTTTGGTTGGAAGATCATCAAGTCCAACCATTAACCCAGCACTGGCAGGTCACCACTGAACCATGCCCCTCAGCATCATATCTATATATCTTTTAACAGCCTCCAGGGATGGTGACTCCACCACTTCCCTGGGCAGCCTGTTCCAGTGCATTACAACCCTTTCTGTGAAGAAATGTTTCCTAATATCCACTCTAAACCTCTCTTGGCACAACTTGAGGCCATTTCCTCTTGTCCTATCCATGATGCCACCTCCACCAGCAAGACATAGTTTTTAGATAAAAGTCTTCAAGAAGGTTACATGGTTCAAGTTGTTTCTTCTATCTGTGTGTCATCTTTTTATTTTCCCAAGACTACAGTCAGTAAAAACAGGGATAAGTGTTGCTTGAGGCCAACCATAATCCCTGAGTTGGCCAAGACCATGACATGCTGTCCTCTATCTCCTGTCCTCTCCCTCTCTTCAGCATACTCCTCTGAGGAGGGAGATTCAAGGGGAGTGCCAGCTGAATCAGTTTGCCTTGCCAAGGAGTCTGCCACAGTACACAAAATTTCAATTTACACATGTCCAGCTCAAAATGGAATAGAGATATGCCCCATGGCAGCCTGAAAGTTCTCCTAATTCAAAAGGGGACTCTAAAGAGCTGCTTCAATTGGAGAGTCTTAATTGTGTGTATAAATATGTGCAGCCAAACACATACACTTTAAGGAAACCAATTACAGTGCATAATGAATAAAACGTTTTTATATATATATATTTTTAAGTATTTCTTTCAGCTCTGTAGTTCATTTGTTCCTCTAAAATAATGCCTATATTTCTTTTTGTAATGAGTGTCTATTATCATGCAAATTCCACAGCTATTAGCAAATCTTTTGATCAGCAGAAAAGTTTAACTCTTACTTACCTTGCTACAGCTCTTGGTAGATTCATAGTTAAAGTAAATAAATAGGGTTTTGCACAGCCAAGTGCCTCTTGACTCCAGAAATTCTATAGTGCATTTATCCATCATAGCTGGGAGCTCTGGGAGTAGTCCAAACCAGCTCATTTTCAGCAGATGAAAGTGGAGGGTACATATTAGTTTACTAACTGTTATATAGAGCTGATTTAGGCTTGCACCTATCATTATTATCTTGTTTACAGTTTGGGTTTCAGCAGGTTGAGTTGGTCCCTGGTGATGTCAGATATGTTTGCACATATCTCATTTGAAACACAACAGAACTAATAAATAATGCCGAAATGCAGGAGATAGGATCAGTGAACATGGAAGAACATGTGTTTATTCTCTTCTTTTTTGCAACAAAATGATTTTACAAGAAGCATTAACATTAATTTCAGCCCCACAGCTCCTCTGTTAACTAAGGAAATGCTATCCATGCAAAAGGGTTAACGTGGGTGATATTTACCTCTGTGCCAAAATATGTTCCCCATGAAAAAGATAAAGGGTTACTGGTCTGTTGAAATTACTACATACTTCACTTCATACTTTTTGTGTTGGAATTTCATCATCTATTCCACTTTGGCTTGTTCAGTTTGGTATTTCTAATTTCAGTATAATGTTTCAGGTGAGAGAAAAAATAGCCATATGTATTGTAAATTATTCCAGAGGTTAATCACCCTTATTGTGATAATATATACTGTTCTTTTAATAGACACCCATTGGGAAGTGTGGCGACAAGAGCTGCAAATGACTTTAATGTTCTCACTGTCACGTGCAAATATACGTGACTTTTCCGATCCTATGTTGCACATCCAGGAGGAAGAATTCACAAAATATACCAGTTCTCAGAGCCACTGTGCTACAGTAAGAATACACTTGCTATTGGTTATTTCTTAGCAGTGCTAAGAAATTTTGAGTTATCCCTGCTGTCCACAGTTTTGTTCTGAGGTATTTAGGATTTTCCGATGTATCTTGAGTCTGCTGCTCAGCTCCGTTGGCACTTAATAATGCATGTCTTTACAATATCACCAAAGATATTCCCATTAGGTGTTAGTTCCTCATTTATAATTTCTTTTTCAGATTCTCAGTGTTCTTTAATGTGTTTGATATATAAGCTGCGTTGCTTTTGTGCCATGCTACTTTCTCATCCGAGATAGAATAGGGCGAGATATTTATACAGAAATTAAAGCAAGTATTTTCAAAATCTGTCTTCATCTACTGAATTTGTAATATCATCACAAAATGATATGAAATTTCCTAAGAAGACCTGTTTTCTATTAAACAGTGTTGATTGGTATTAATCATGCTACCACTCAATCCAGCTGATTGCCTCTTTTCACATTATTTTCACAATTTTTCCTTACAATGATGTCATGTTGAGATGATCCCACTTGCTTCTTTGAAATGTTGATACATTGTCTTTTTCTCTAGATTTTTAGAGTTTCTTCTGTGTTACAGCAGATACTCTACTTCAAAATTATTGACCAGAGGAAACCCTCAGACCATTCCTTAGAAATCGTAAACCACAAGTACTCTGCTTTTGTAGATTTGAAAACAATTCATTGTCATTAGAAAGCTGTATCAGTTACATTATTTAAAACAAAAATGAAATTAAGTGATCACAGAATTCTCTTTCCTGTGCTTCCATGAGTTTGAGATGGGCGGGGGGGGTGGTATTGCTGTAGACTGTTTAGCCCAAGGTAGGAAGTGCTGTCTGTTTATTGTGAAGTTTAAAATTAATGCTTCCTCATCACAATTCTTCTGTATTTAGTATCAACCATTAATGCAGAATTCATCCAAATAGCTATTACTTCGTATCCTAAGTAATACTATATGAACATCAAAACAATGTTTCAAATGAATTTTAAAACTGTGCAGCTGAATGTTTGGTAACAGTAGAATCTAACGTATTCCAAAATGTATGTGCCTTATATCTTGGGAATAGTTGGGTTTATTTTATTTGAAAATCCATTCAAGTCTATAGTTCTGCTTTTCTGTTTCTTTACATTTTCTTTAAGATTTTATTTTGACATCAACAGACTGAATATACAAATGCCAACAGAATTCTCATACTACGCTGGGAACCTTTTTGGTAGCCCAGGCAACTGTATGCCAAGAGTTTGAGATGCTGGAGGCTCTTTTTTTTTTTTTATATTGAGCAGGGACACTGTTTGAAAAATCAGAGCATGATTATTGCTTAGTTTTAAATAACAGTCCAACACAGTTGAAGGTTACATCATAAATTCAATTTACTTTCTCTAAGAAAACGACCAATATGAAGTTTTCTTTCTGCCTAGGTTTGAAAAGAGTAATTTAGCTAATATTTGCTGGCTTTGAAGAGCTGTCTGGAATTTGAAAAGGCAACACTTCCAGATTGCCTGGTTCGAAATAAAGGTCTTGCAGTATTAAAAAAAACAATCAAGGGAATACTAATACTTTATCTTTCCTGGGTTTGTTACTTAGAAGAGAATCATATGCATACTTCACAACATTTTGCCCATTTCCTTAAGGCTTTTTGCAGCATGCATTGATTGTTGCTACTAATTGGAGAAGTAATTGAAACATGCCTGCCTCTTGTGTTTTACAGCCATACATTGTCATTAGCAAAAGTTATGCCCTCTGACCCACAGAGCTCTCAGGGGTCAAAATATATCATTATATTGGAGTGCAGTATTTCGTAACAAAAACATAGTGGTACATCTTAAAACATTTTGGCTTTTTTTTTTAAGTGAAAAGAGTAGCTTATCAAAGAAAAGAATGACCTGCTAACTATATTTATCTTACACTTTGAGTAACTGCTGGCAAAATACAGAGTCCTGAGATGTACTGTGTAAATATTTTATGAAGGAAGCTTCTCCAGCAGAGATGTTAATAATTTAAAATATGATGTACTACATACTGAGTTTTAGGCATAGACATTTAGTAATAAATTTGTATTTTGTATGAAAGCCTAGTAAATTACTCCCTTGCCACGTATTTTGTGTTACAATTGTGTTTGCAGTCTTCCTTCATAAATTATGCCTATGTATATACATGTCACAGTAAACTTGGGTTTTTAAACCAGACGTGATTCCAGGGTCCATTTAGAAAGGATTGTGGGGCACACCTAAAAAAAGATGACCTCCAGGTCAATAGTGTATGCCTCCAAGAAAACAATAATTTGATGGAGGTGTACATTTATTTTGTTTTTCCTTCTGAAGCTTCCTACTCATAGGGTGATTCAAGGAAGAACAACAGTCCTCCAGAAAAGCAACTATTGGTTTTAAGTCATGTTTTATTCTGTTAAGCATGGCTGCAGCAAGGCGAGCCTTCATCTTTAACTCATTAGCCAGTCAGATAGAGAAGCTGGCCAGGGAACACAGGACCTACTTTGTAGATGATTTTCTATCCGCATCCTGGTCAAGGCACATAACTCCTCTGGCTTGAGCTTTAAATGCACCCCGTTTAGAAAACTAATTTATGGTATTTTGCATGCTACTTGAACTCCTTGGGTTGTTTCAGAATAATGTTGTGATAAATTTTCACATTGTATTTCCAATTTTCACAGGATTCGTGCTGCAGAAACAAGGTAGGTAGACCACACAACAACAAATCAGTGTAAGGGTGGGTTTATAAACATGTCAGTCAAAAAATGTCTTTTAATTCTTCAGGTTTAAAATTTTATTTGCCAATTCTGCTGTTTGTATTGCACTCCTATCTTTTTGTCCTTAGTTGCACTTGCTGTTTTATTATCCCATGTTTTTTTAATAGGAAATTAAGTTTCTGGTCTATGTAGAATTAACCAGAGAGCATCGAGAACAAGCAGCTATGTTCCAGCATGTCAGAATAGGTTTACCATTTCATACATGTATGATATTTATGGCTGCAGTATAATAAAATATTTAAAGTTCAGATTGTATCACTTCTGTACTAAAATTCAAAACATTTTCTGTCAGGTAGGAGTATTACATCTCAGTACTAACTACCTCTCTGCATCAGATAATGCTCCCTATTTGTATTTGTTAATGAGTGCAGACATTCATATTTTAGTACCTGATGGGGATGTAAGAGACAGAATATAGATTTTTTTCCCCTAAATTAGAAAATTATCTGAACGGATGGTTGATTAATAATCATTCTGAATTAAAGTGCTTTCATAAGCTACCACACAGAACCTCACTTTTAAAAAATCAATCTTTCAAAGCTGTCACTTTTGTCATTTGTTAAGCATTTGTTGAGGAGGAAAGAGAATATTTGTCCTAATTCTAAGCTCCCTAAGCTGTGCCAAGGAGAAAGAAAAAAAAAAAAAGTCATCCTGCTAATGCACTGTATTGCAACAGAGATTAAATTGATCAGTCTGCTTAGGTATTTCCAAAGTGTCCCTTGCTGTAATATCTGGGCTCTGTATTGATGTGCTGTACAGTGCACTAATAGGTAATAGAAAATATTTGAATAGCTAGCAATAGATCTAATTCCACAAATGACTTTTACCATGGTGGATTATTGAAATCATAAGCCTGGTGCTTGAAAGGCCTGAGACTTTGGTGAAATCCTAAGAAGAAAAGAGGAGCAAATTTCTCATCTTGCATTAGTCTTTTCTGAGGATGTGATGGCTCTGAGCCTGCCCTGGGAACTTTCCCACAGACTTTTATTGCAGGACTGGGACTGAAACTGAGGGTGAGAGACAGTAATTTATAAGTACTGATCCTGGATCTGTCATCTCCTCTCTGAGTGGTTTTAACACAGAACTCTGCCGCAATTTCCTCTTCTTAATGAGCCAGCAAGGATGAATCAGTTAATGTTTGAACGTATCTTTGAAAATGTTACAGGCTGTTCTTGTTTGACTTTCATTAAGATTTTATTTTAATCTAAGACTACAAGTCAAACACAAAAGATACGCAAAGTACTTCATATTTTGGCCAAAGCCTGTTTAGAATACTGTACATGGATATCAGAAAGAAAAATAATAATAATAATAATAATAATAATAATAATGGAAAAAGGGAAAAAGAGAGGGAGAAAAACTGGTAACACATTAAGTGCATTTACTGAGCTCATGTCTCCTGGCATGACTGACCTGGAATACCTTGTGCTGAAGATTCTTGCAAAGGGTCTGATCCTTGGCCCAGCACACACTGCGCTAGGAATTTGTAGTTTTGCCACAAGTGAACTTCCCATCGTAACGGATGCGTTCAATAAGCTCGACCTATTGAATTTAAGCACAGAGTTTGAGTTCTTAGGGTGATTCAAGGAGTTCTGGGCCCTGAGACCCAACAAACGTCGCTCTTGACCTCTTCATAAATTATAAATACATGACTGAGGGGCTCAGAGCGTGGATGCATTGCCATTCCCCTCTCTTGAAAACGGGGGAGAAGACCCCTGGGAAGGAGTGCTCATTCTTTAACCATATCTATCTTACATTTCTTGTGACTTCCCAGTTTCCATGCTGTTGTACTGGGGGGGGGAAAAAAAGCATATGATGTTAACCTTTGGGTATTTGATTTGTTGGTATCCCCAAGAGGAAGTTGAAAGCAGACCAGATCACAGTTTGTTGACTGTGCTTCTTGTTCTGAATTTATATTGTATTTAATTAATCTCCCTCTTCATGTCATCCCTTAGTCACCTGAAAGGGACAGAAATACTCCGTCTTGGCAAGGCAAGCGGTTGGGGAGCAGGGCCTTTGTTTGGAGTTTCAGGGCTTAGACACATCTTGGGAAGTGATGCTCCTCGTCACACTGACAAACACTGTTTGTGCCCTTCATACTTAAATTCAGGGATGAGCTGGACACGACTTTTGAAGTTAGGACACTTTTTCCTAAGGTCTCATTGGTAGAGACCTGCATATGAAGGGGAAAGGTTTGTTTTCTTTGTAACGTGAAATGTAGTGCTCAGAGGACCTGTCTAGGCATTTCATGTAGCCTAAGTCTTGGTGCTAGTTGTAGTCTCTCTTTTCATGACATGGGTTTGTTAGGCCTTTATTGTCTTTCATACTGATAGTTTTAATTTTTTCTTAGAGTACTTTGTGGCTTTTGAGCTGTTCCTGGCAAGAGGGTGGAAAAGGAGAGGAATCTTCTGAAGTGCAGTAGCTACAGGGAGCAGGGATGAGTGGATTTTACTGTCCTTCCAGTCCTGTGCTATACTGAGACATTTGCCTTCTGAAAAGGCAAAACTAGCTTTACGTACCTGCTAAGTTTTCAGACTAAAACCAAAGGGATGCTGTATTTCCAAGTATGAAGGCTATGATCTCAGGAGTCAAACTTTCATTATTTCACTATGTATGGGATCATAGTATCATTTTGGTTAGAAGAGACCTTCAGTATCATCAAGTCCAACCATTAATCCAGCCAGATCACCACTAAACCATGTCCCTAAGTGCCACATCCACACGTCTTTTAAATACCTTAAGGGATGGTGACTCCACTGCTTCCCTGGACAGCCTGTTCCAAGGTTTTACAATCCTTTCTGTGAAGAATTTTTCCCTAATATCCAACCTAAACCTCCCCTGACACTACTTGAGGCCATTTCCTCTTGTCCTATTGCTTGTTACACGGGAGAACAGATAACCCCCACCTCACTACAACCTCCTTTCAGGGAGTTGTAGAGAGCAAGAAGTTCTCCCCTGAGCCTCCTTTCCTCCAGGTTAAGCAACCCCTATTCCTTCATCTGCTCCTCAGAAGACTTGCTCTCTAGACCCCTTAGCAGCTTCTTTGCCCTTCTTTGCACATACTCCATCATATTCATGTCCTTCTTTTAGTGAGGGGCCCAAAACTGAACATGGTATTTGAGATGTGGCCTCACAAGTGCTGAGTACATGGGGAACGACCATTTCCCTAGTCCTGCTGGCCATGCTGGTTTTGATACACAACAAAATGCTGGTGGCCTTCTTGGAAGCCTGGCAACACTACTAACTCATATTCAGCTGGCTGTTGACCAACACCACCAGGTCTTTTTCCACCAGGCAGCTTTCCAGCCACTCTTCTCCAAGCCTATATCGCTGCAGAGGGCTGTGGTGACCCAAGTGCAAGACCTGTCACTTGGCATTGTTGAACCTCATCCCATTGGCCATCCAGCCTGTCCAGATCCCTCTGTAGAGCTCCAAAAATGTACTCAAAAGTTAAATGAAACAAACTTTCCTCAAAAACGTACCCAAAAGTTAAATGAAACAAACTTTCCTTTAGGACTCCACTCACCAAGATTTATTTCCCACAGTGACTTTTCCTTCTCTGCATGCTGGTGTGATTTCTCCGGGGTTTGTTCTAATTCTCATGTGGCTTTTCCTCCTTCTTCCTTCCCTCACTTGCCTGTGTCTGGTCCTTCCTCAGTTAAAATACTGGTCTTCACCTTCCTATTCTCACTCTTATAGTGTGGGAGTCCTTTTTTTATGTTGGCATATACAAGTGTGACTTCGGTCAAAGTCCTTTTATATCCAGTAGAAAGAAAGATGGCTCTGCAGAGGGCCTGTCCTCTGGGATCCTTAGGTGTCTAAGGTAAGTTTTAAAGCTATCATTCATTGTCGCCATATACCAATTTCTCTCCCTAGATTAAAAGCTGACCAGCTTTCACCCAGGCTTTTAACATTAGATGTCTAAAATTTGAGTGAGATGATCCTCACCATTATTATTTAGAGTTTCCGTTGCCTCTTTTAAGGTCTTTGTTTCATTACAGATTCCCTAAACCCCATTCTTCTTTCTGTCTTTTCCCTGTGTCTTCTCCAGTAATACTGTCACATTTTGATTATCCTATTCTCCTTTTCCCCTTCAGATTTGTGCATAAGTACCTCATCAGCCTTTAAATCTCCTGATATCTCCATAAACATATGTTTGTTCCTCTTCCTCCCTGCCTGGAAGTTCCCTTAGCTCTCCTCCAATTTAAATTTACTCTTCCAAAAATTGTTTGCTCCCACATGAGTTCTCCACACTCCTCTTCATTTCTTTCCTAGCTGATCTGCAGAAGAAAATAGGAGCAGAGAGGCAGAGATGTTGTGGATGATGTCTTTCCTACTTTTACACCAGCTAAAACACGATTGAGGAGAGCTCAACCTATTTTCACTGTTGTGCTCTCCTCCTCCCCATTCCCTCTCCCTAGCATCCTACAGCACTATTAGGAATTTCCCAGCTCCATTGACTTTATTCCTGCAGAAGGCAGGTGGTTAGGTGCCATGGAGGGCAAAAAACATGAATCTAACCCATCTAAGAGCAGATGTGTGTATTGGCCTGCAGCAATAGCTTGAAACCCCTAGAAATCCTTTCCCTTTACTCAGAAACAGCTATTTCATACTACTGTCATTAACATTTGCCTCCTGCAGTGGTCTATTATTGTTTAAAGTCTTTGACACATAAAACCAAAGTCTTAATTTGAGAGGGAGTAAGCAGGGGGAAAACATACATTCCATCCAGCAAATTTGCTCTATTACCATATGTTCTTACTCGGCAGCTTCTTTTCCTGATTTAAACACCACTGTAGCAGCCACAGCAGCAGCACCTGCCTCTCCCAGGCTTCCCACCAGTGCTTTTAATGGGTTCTGCTTCACCACCAGCCCCCCCCCCCCAACCCCCCCTACCATCTCAGCTGCCCTTAGCATGCTGCTGGAGAACGAGTGGGGAGCATTTCTTTCTTGTTTCTCATCTCCCTTACACTCGTTTTACTTGTACGAAGCTCTCACCTTGTTGGAACAGAGGAGTAAATAGTCCTTGTGAAGGGATCAGATCTTGAGTTTCTTCTTTAAATTCTGCTTACCAGACAGTGGCCTCATCATGCTCCCATGCCACCGAAGATGAGGGTTGTAGTAATTTAATCCTAACACTCTCCTTCTGCCAACTTACTCAATAACTGAATGATACGAAAGGTCAAGGTTTACAAACTAGTGAACTCTGCTCTTGGATACTGCTGTTCTCCTACTTGCTTTCCCCATTGAAAAGTAATTGCTTTGAGCACCAGAAATGATTACAGAAGATTACACCTTTTAAAGCAGCCTCAGAATCTCGTTACAAGGAAGATCACAGTCTGTAAAATGTTGTATGCCTCGCCCAGCAATTACTCACTTTGTTGTAGCTAATTTCAGAAAGCATAAATTGCCCATTATTTCTGAAGAGGAATTTTTTATTTTTTTTTTTTTTATTTTTTTTTTTGTCCAGCAGTGCTGAAAGTGAATGCTTTTCCAACAGATTTTCCTATGGCTTCCACACAGTTGTACAAATGAGAAATACTATCTTTTGTTTCCATTTCTTACATTCTTTTTCAGAATTTAAAGTGTAATTACATTATGGTAAAATCTGTTGATGAACAGAGTTTCTTAAGCCACTGGCATTGCCTAAAATGTAAGTTTTTATTTTTCCATGTAAAAAAATATTTCCTTATAAGGATGTAATCTCAACATATTATAACAGGTCAGGCGAGTCAATCCACTATACAATGTTTTAATTTGTTACACAGTTATTTTGATATCAACATCACCAAGTTACAGTGATATCATCTTCTGTGGCAACTTATTTCTGGACGTTGCCTCTCATGAGGGAATATATTCTTACCTCCGGTTTATTTATGGCGTTTACATCACAAAATACCTCATTGCAGTGAAAAAACATCCAACCTGTATTGGAGAATAACCACAGAAAAATACTTCTGTTGCAGGCCATGGGAGCCTGTAGCAATTTGGGAGAGCACAGGTGTTTCTTGAAGTGATCCCAAATGGAACATGTACAGTTCAGGTGAACTGAAAGAAATGTTTTCATTTGAGGAATAATGAAGTATTTCATTTTGGTAGATACTTTTGGAACAGTATTTTTTTTGCACCATTTCTGCATCTCAGTTTTTTTCCAGAGCTGCTTCTTTCATGGAAGAACGTGGTATTTTGACTTTTCACCCCAATCTGGATTTTATACCCCATAGAATTTTTTACTGGTTTTAGAAATCAGTAACCTCCTGTGCATATTTCAGAGGCAGGAGCTATATTGAAAGCACTGTCTGCAGGAAAATGGTACATACATCTGTCCTTGTAAACCTCGATGGGATGTATTATTAATATAATGTAATTTTAAGAAACTTGATTGGATTATGCAAAAGAAACTCCCTTAAATTATTAAAACCATCATAAGTGAGGTTGGATGAAGAGGCTGTTGTACTGTACCGAAATACACAGGATTCTGCCCTCTTGCATCCTCGTGTGAGGGTGTAAAGAAGAAGGTTTCTGTTGTTCTCTTCCCCACGCTGCTCCTGTTTGTACTGCTGTGGGGTGGTGGTGTCTGGCTTTCACAGAATCACTGTGTTTCATGGGGAAATGGGCCAGATTCAGGGTGTCCTGGGGTATGTTCAGCCACAGGCACTAAGGATCCATGAGGCAGGCTGATTCCATTCACTGCTGTTTGCTCCTTGGACCCTGTGCGAGGAGGTCTGACCTCAGGGCTTGTGGTAAAGCAGGAATTTGAGAGCCTGGTAGATTGTTTGGTAGATATGCTCGATTAGATAAGAGGCACCATTGCAATCTTTCTGGATGAAACTATAATAGTTGTGATGACATTTGTTTTACCATGGAAAGTGGTCAGTCTGACTTTCATGGAATATTAAAGAAAAAAGATAACCAGTTAATTTTAAAAACAGATATATTTGGACAGTGAAAAGACACAGCACAGTAAGTGCCAGAATACTAGGAGAAGAAGAAAATTAAATTGCAGCTAACTAAAGGACCGTTGTGTTAACACTGGGGAAAAAAAATGAAAGCAGTGTCTGAAATGAATTTAAGAATAGGAAATTCTAGGATGGCTGAATATCTGAACAGTTGAGCGCAATGTGAGCAAATAACTTGGTGTTCTACACACCAAAGCACGATTTTGTTTTAAAACAGAGTGCAATGTTTGTCCAAGACTTTCAGCTGTCTTCCCATGTTGCAGAGTGGGTGTGCATATGCTGACACGTGTATGGCATTGTGCACTTCCTACGCAATTGTTACAATGGTCCCATTTGTGGGCTCTGTAACCCCACACGACAATGTCATAAATGGTGAGTAGTAATGCTTGAGTCTTTAGGGAGGTCTTGAGAAGTTTATTCCTTTGCTCATAAAAATAAACCTTCCTAAGCTCGGTAGTTTTTTCCATAATAGACATTCTTAGGAACTAACTGATCAGCCGTACTACTCACTTCCATCTGGCATTGAATTTCCCAAAGATACAGCTTTTTCATTATCTTTAAAAAAAAAATAAAAATGCTTATAGGGTAAATCCTTCAGTGCCCTGTTCAATATATAATCTTCTCTTTGAGCTCTTTACGCTGTGGCATCAGATGCTGTGGATCTAAAAAGTAAGCGCCCAAACCCAGAACAACAGAGAGCTATAAGAGGTACCCTCAAATGTAGCCAGTGCCTTGTAGAATAATTCAGTTTTCAATTAATACGTATCAGCAAAAGACAGATGGACAAAAATATAGCAATAGCATAGTGACCACAAAATCCAGAAGCATGCTGACTGACAGCAGATGAGATCTGATTTATCAAGTAAGGTGTATTAAACACCTGCTTTCCAAAATTAGGGGGACAATGGTTCCTGATTATGGAAAGAAGCAGCAAAATACCTGCTGCTTTTGACCCAGTTCCCTTATGGAAAGAGGAAGAAGCAGGCAGAACCTATAAAAGGTGACAGCTCGTGTGAGGGCTAATCCTGCTGGTTTACCACTGAGGATAATTTTAATTTCCAACTGCCAAGGGCATTACTATTCGGTATATAAAATCACCCTTAACTGGTATTTTTGACTGCTGATGAGCTTTATTCCATTACTTGCTGGATAATCCCAGCTCCTGTTGACTGCCGGGGGCACTGGGGACACTGCAGCAGTTAAAAAGTGCTCCTCAGAACATGTAAATGCAGGGACGTGAGCGCTGGTTCCCGTGCACGGCTTGAAGTCAACTTCTAGCTAGGTTGGTTACCTGGGAAACAGCTGTCAGCACAGTGGAAAGGAATCTATTTAGTGTGGTGGATAGGTGATGGTTTTAAAAAAACCCTAAGAAACAACAAAAAAACCCAAAAACCCCACCATTGCTCCATAATTTAGCTTTTTATGTGTATCATAAGGAGACAGGAGATAGAGCTTTAAGAAGTTTGTTAGAAATAAATTATTCCCTGAACTAAATAGCCTGGAACTGCAGAAGTTATTTAATTCGTGGGAAGGGTCTTTTTATAAGGGATTTCAATTTCCGTAGTAGAACAAAATTTGTTTATAACAACGGTATTGAATTTAATGTAATTTTTGGTAGTTGTTTTCCATTTGTTTGCTGCAACTAATGCCATAATAGAGAATAGTTAGGTTGTTGACAGTTTTTATCTTCAGGGTTCTTCCAGAAGCTTTGGTCTTTACATCACCCCTCCAATGACGTTAAATATTGTTGGATTTTTCAGAGAGTGGTTCCTAAAGCTTCAGGAGAGATGTGTAGCTGTTCCAGAGTTGTCAGCATTAAGAATTCCTGGCTTCTGCTCTGTGCTCAGATTCACTGACACATCTCAGAGACAAAACCAGAACAGACAGTGAAAGAAAAGGCTGGGTTGTCTTGGCACCAGTTATCAGGCATTTCTGATCACCTAATGATAATGGCACCAGTGAAGCTGCAGTTTTGGCGGAGAAGGAAAACCACATCACCCAAACTATATAAAATATATCCTAGAAGCACGTGGCTGTCTATCTTCCTTGTTCATAAATGTCTGTTTTAGTTATTGTTAACGTTTCAATTTGAACATCACTGATTTGTCTTCCTCATATGACCAAGGGGGCTCCCAGAATTTCGTTGGAAAGTTACTTTCATAGGTTCCTCTTCGACCTTAATCTTGGCACCCTTAAGGCTGCCAGAGGAGTTAAGCAGCCCCCTTCTATTGACATACAGTGGGCACAGGATACCACAGGGACCAGTTCCCATTGAAAAAGCCAGACTCTTGCCTTTTCCTCTGCCCCATGCCAGTGCAGTGCTCACAGAGCCATCAGGGAGCTCTAATCCTGTAGAAGAAGAGAATAGAAAAGAAAGCAAAAAAAAAAAACCCAGTTTTTTCCTCCAGATCCTTGATTTGGATAGCCATGTGACTTCATGAGTGCTTTGTGGCTCAGCGGTTGGGACAGGAACATTCAGCTGCAGAGTGCAGAACTTCTCTGCAGCAGCCAGCACTTGAGTCTGTTCAAACCAAGTGTGAAATACACTGCAGTTGTCTTAGACCTTTTTGAGAATCCTAGCCTAAAAAAAAGTCATCTGGTTATTTTACGACAGTAATCCCCCAGTCCTTTAATTTAATCCTCTAACTAAAGATTTAAGCAGTTACTCTTTCCAGGTGTTACAGATAGTGAAATTCCCATTAACATCACATTAGTTAGCTGTGAGGTGTAGGCATAAAGGCAGACATAGTTCAAGTGTATAAAAATGCAGGAAGAGTTTGGGCTATTATATAATGCATATGTGTTTGTTCATGAGTAAATATAAGACAAAATCAGGCATGGAACAGCTTTGAGCTATTAAATAAAAAGGAAGTTCCGTAGGAGTTTCCAAAGTAAAAGCAAGTAACACGTTTGTACCTCCACATACTCTGAGATTCTGATATTTTTTTTTTCAGACCTGTCCTTTGGAAAACTCAGTTTAGTCCATCAACTGGAAAATTATCATCTCAATTACCTGTGTATCCTTCTTTCAAGAGCTAATATTTCCTAAGCTTCCAAGATTAGATAAGGTACATATACCATTAGTCTGGAACAGCACTGCTCCATAATGCTGTTTCCATTGCTAGTCTTGCTGATCAATATGCTCAAACCCACCACCCTTAGCTTAAGTTAAATATAAATTGTCCCATAGGAAAGATAGGAAGGAAGGAAAAATATCCTGGGAGCTATTTGAAGGCACCTAAAGTTATCAGAAAGCAGTTGATGAGAGGAAGCAGTGGTAGAAGAACACAGTTTATTTCATGAGCTCATACTTTATGCTTCTAGAAATAAAGGTGCTTATCCCAAACACCATGTATATGGTTTTACTTTGGGATTTTTTTTGAAGCAATCTGATGACAACAGTATTGCCTTGATTATCCTTTGTGTGTAAAAAAAAAAAAAAAGAAGGGACTAGGCAGTATCTGTTCCTGCAGGAGAAGCCGAATTTAGCACAAGAGGTGTCTATAAGTAAAAGGATGTGGCATGAAAAGGTTCCTCCACAGACTAGGAAAATTTCACATGACTATAAGCATACATTTATGGTAATTAAGAACACATCTAGGGTTGGAGAGGCTTGAGAAATGGATATTACTGTACAGAATATATATGATCACTCTTAAATATGTTGTGCCTGTAACTGCATATTACTATATGCTCCACACTATACTTAGCAAGTCTGTCTGTCAGAAAGCTCTAATTGCTTTATGTGTGAGAACATTAAGCTGCAATAAATTTATATACACAGCTGTTCCATTACTGCGGAACAAGTTTTATCTCCTAATAAATTGATGTTTCTTTTTAGTGTCAACTCAAACCAAAATTTACACCCAGGAAGGTGAACCTTAACATCACATAATTAGTTCAGTGCCACCAGTGGTAATAGAGGGTACACACTGTACATCTCTTAAGCATATTGATGGAGAAAAGTTTTGACTTCTGTTAATTGTTTCTTGAAAGCTTAATTGTGATTAAGAGCAGCTTTAATTGGAAAAGGAAAAAGAATCATGACCTTTAAATATACACTGCAAATAGCATGTTCTGCATTTACAAGGAGCTGCACCCTAACAGGAAAAAACCTAAAAGCCTTCTTTAAAATGGGGGGGGGGGGGGGGCGGGGGCGGAGGTGGGGGGGGCGGGCTTTGGGGTCCGGGGT